>OZ024911.1:1606607-1911607 GCA_964017125.1 Flabesymbios commensalis
CTGAAGAAAAAACAGGCAGATATTCAGCCCACCTGGTCCATAGATTATGTAACGCTCAGACTGACTGACTGACCGACTGACCGACTGACTGAAGAAAAAACAGGCAGATATTCAGCCCACCTGGTCCATAGATTATGTAACGCTTTTAGAGGTATATATTTCAAAATAGATTTAAAGGTTAGACCTTCAGGGTGTTTTTATCCCAAATACTAGTAAGAGGAGAGGTAAGTCACAGAGTTGGGCCAGCGTGGCAGACGGGGGTCCAACATTGTGGCAACACCAGTTTAATATACGTGTTTGCTGTGTATTCTGCTTCGTGGTATTATTAATGAGAGGTGTAGACCCAGCAAACACCGTATGTAGAAAGAGGAACCATGTATTAAATGTTTGTATTTGTTTCGATTGTAAAATAAAATATGTTTTTACAAAAAAACATTATGTTGAATCAATGTTGGTTTAACGTTGGCCCAGCGTCTGAGACGCTGGGCAAACATTAAACATTGTCTTTGCCACAACGTCCTGTATTTGCTGGGGATGGCATTACCCTTATGAATGTGGTACACGTACATGGGACATGGTTACGTAAGCTCCCCATAAATACTGGATACTTACGTTTGGGGAATATCCAATTCAGATGATTAGCACCAGTAATGTGTGGTCGTTTCTTTTGTTAACTAGGTATGTATCACATGTAGGTCTAGGATTCAGCTGTCGTGTCTTGATTAGACAGGATATTAACTTCCAGTGGCTTCCTGCTCGACACAGAAAAACTGGAAATACGTTATACAATGTAGCAATGTCACACTTTAAGCACCAATTATTTCACCGATTTAAATCTGTATCTGGCTATAGATTTATAAAAATGAACCACACTAATTTTACATCTATTTGATCGGAGGAAGATTCAACCCACAAAATGAAGATATAGTTTTAATGTTTTATGTAATGTAGCGTTGTTATCCCTTTAAACACCCTTCAAGGTATTTAAAGGTGTAGTCAACTGTGTTCGAACAGCAGGACACATCTGTACATGAGTTAAGTACACTAAATAACATATTTGTGTGATCTATTTATGTAATATACAACGTAGAAAACAAAGTATTAAGCAAAGAATTAAAAAAAATACACATGGGAGAGATACTGAACAGGTTTCAAAGAAGCCTTTACAAGTTGTTACATCCAACATCATTAACATACGATTTCCATCAGCACAATATCAACTTACAAACGACAACTACAACATAAAACCATGATTGTTGCTCGTCGCATTTTCATTGCCTTAGGATGCATTCTACGCTACAAATGTGCCTGTAATTAATTAATTATTGAAATAAGCAACACGCGCTAATTTCCCCAGTGTTTATATCTATTTTGTATGAAAACTGTATCATTGAATTATTTACACATAAAACTTCCCACTCGCATATTGTCATAACGCTACTGGTGTTGTAGAAAACATATGTTTATGGATAACGACTTTATCACAATTAGATGATTATAGCAATAGCAGGTCTTTAATTTCAGTATATTTATATAAAAATGTCCTTACAATTCATATTTACTTTTTCTATTCTCATTCAAAGTGTATACTGTTCTTTTATTTACCTTGAATATTCTTCAACAATAACTTATAAAAGAAGGGCAATAATACAATGCTTAGAGAAAAAAAGCCTTATTATACCTATATCATAGTCTTATACTTGTAACATAGTCGTATCCAGCGCTAAGTTATCAATGGAATATTCATCAAATTACTAATAAATGTGATTTTACTTTACAATGTTTGCATTATAATAACTACTTGTTTTACGTCATATATGTAGAATCGTGCGCCGGAGACAATCAACGTCAATTACCCCAGCCTCACTCTGAAACCCACAGCCTCGTCCTGAAAGAGGAGCTTGGCCTCGCACTGAGACTCGTTCTGCCATTGCCCTTGTTTCTATTCCCCCTCGTTGAACATGTGTCTCCAGCAAATCGTCTTTATAAGATGTGTCACCGTGGGGTCTGTAGAAATGAGAGCTTATATAAATTCATTCCAGAGACCTTGACAATGTGAGAGATGATGTACACTGCCCGCCGTAGACACTGCTACTTCGCATGTTAAAATTTGCAGATGGATGACGTCATATGTCCCCCACTCTCAATTTCAAGTATTGTAGTAAGCTTGTGATTGGCCGGCTGTTTTGCTAAAAGTACCGTGGTCGGCTGGCGAAAATATTATGGAGGGGGAGGGTTGGGTGTAGACAAACACCTGTGTGGAGCCCAGCAAACACGAGGATTTGACCTAATGTTGTTTCAATATTGGCCCACCGCCAACGGCGCTGGACTAACATTGAAAAAACATTGGGTCAAGTCCTCATCTTTGCAGGGAGAACTGTCGGCATTTGGCATTGGATACACGCGTGCCGTCTTGTCTGGTTGGAACAGGCTACACAGAGCTCTGTGTAGAAATGACGATGATCTGGACAACATCAGATTTCATAGGTTAAAATCGTGCTCATTAATATAATGACATTAATATTCTTACAGAATTATCCAATTTTGCGAATGGGTCAGGTGCACACCAATGTATTACTGTGTGAAAGTTAAAACAAAAGTAGTATTATATACAAAGCCCAGAGTCACCATTAACCTCTTTAACACTAATCACGGTGATAGTGGCTTATAATCTGGTTTTTAATAGCCAATCTAGTGGGGGCTCTTAGGTAATTGGGTGTGCACTTCTGGATAAAATCGTGAATTTTGGCACACAAATAGTCAAGATATCGCTCTACAAGAATTTGGATGAAAGCAAGTTGGTCCGTCTACATTTTAGCCGCCATCTTGGTTTTCAAAATGGCCGCCATTCGGGACCTATATTCAGCAATATTTCATAAAGGAAGACAATTAGAGAGCTCGTAACAAGCTGATTTTTTCATGAAAGAGCCCTAGAGGTATCTAGATTAACATAGTAAACGTTCTAGAAAATCCTTCTCAAGGACTCTGACATATTCAAGATGGCGTCCAAGATGGCCCCCAGCGTATAGTCATATTTGATAAATAGCGTAAAATGATCGATTTTAGCTCGATTTTGTTTTGTAATACACCATTAAAAATAGTTTCGTGGTCAGTAAAGTTATATAGACTACCCCCAGCAATTTTGAAAACATATTTAACCTTATTATCACAAGAGGCTTTTTAGCGAACGCCCCCGTAATCTTTATTGGGACAACATTATTATTTATAATCAATTAATTAGGTATTAATGGTGATGTATATTGGTTTCAGTAATATAGCTATATTAAAAGCAGGCTTATTGGTCAGCTGATTTGTATTTTTAGTTATTCAAGATGGCGTCCAAGATGGCTGCCAGTGTATGGGCAGAATTAAAAAATTATGTAGATTCTTCAATTTTTTATCAATTGTCTCTTTTAAAACATTATTTCAACTAGTTTTATGGTCTGTGAGTCAATCTAAACTACCCCCAGACAAAATTTAGCACCTTAACATGAGGGTTTTCAATTGGCGACATAAAACATCCAAAATGTAGTTGGTGAACCACTTAGCCCATATACCTTTTCAGCTGTTTTTCGGGTGTGAAACTGATTTATGTTTTTTGACATGTCACAGTATCCTTGGCGGATACGTTATCGCTTGAATATTATGACAGTATCTATAGGGATATTGTGTGACAAAGGTCCTAGATACGGATCTATTGGTAGAAAATACTTGATAGATTAATAGTGCAAATGAACTACTGTACTTAAATATGGCTACTTTGAGTATGGTACTTTGACCCAGTTTGATGTTGCGCTCTTTTCCGGCCCATAACTTTGAAACTATTGGTTTGATGGGCCAAATGTTGTACAGTGATTCTCAGGAGCTCTAGATGTGCTGTTCGGGGTTTCTATGCTTTGGTCCACTTTCTATACTACTTTGACTTAGTTTAGTGTGTTTGACCTTGATGGATCGCTACCAAATTTGGTACAATCCAGTAACGCTAGGTGTACCTTCGTGGTTAATGTTCTTTAGTTTACTTTTAATAGTGGAGTGTCTTTGATTATTCTTTTGTGGGACATTTATGGTAAAAAAGTTTATCATGTTGATGGATTGTTACCATCCTGTTAGTCCTGGAGTAAATCGGGATGTAAAAATGTGATTTACTTTTTATCCATGTTTTGAAAATTTATGACTTTCTTGTGACTGGTGGTATCGACGGTGTTGTAAGAGTCAGCGCTCTTTTTATGTAATCTACATGCATATTATGCCTAATTTGTACACATGTTAAACAAGTTTCCAAGACTGCGTAGATTAGTCAGAGAAAGAACCAGTCTCAGGATACAGAAAAAGCCCACGGGAATGATCATCAGCGGTAATGATCACCAGCTAAATATTTGGTATTTGTGAAAAAAATGTTTTTACTGCTAAGAAGCAGAAGACTTATATTAGTTCCAATAAAAATGCCTGATTAGTTATACTGAACATTTATAATATGCTGAAGAACTATATGATAGCATTTTGTTCCAGCTGGTCAAAAGGACTGGTCATGTATTCGCCTACATACCCTTGCCCTGTGCAAACTCATGCAAAATTACATTGTCACACAAGGATGCAACTCTCCTATTCTGGCCACCATCAGTAGTATGGCTAGTTGCATGGCAATCTTTATTTCATATGGTACTGCTTCAAAGGCGCACAAAATTCCTATTAAATTGTGCCCCTGCATGATCAGCTGCAGATGTTTGGGGCACTGTATATGCACACCACGATAACAAACAACCTTGTCTGACCAGTATAGATTCAAACATAATATGTCTACTAAGACTCCAGTATATGAATACACAGCAGATCTAAATGAATCATCGCAGCCAGCCAGTTTTCACAGATGGAGTAATAGAAAGTTTATAATAAGCAGATCCTTCTCTAATTGTGTCAGTTATACCACAACACACCGTTGCCAATAATTATGCGAAATGTTTGGGGCTGAAGAGGGTTATGATAAAGACCATCGATGTGGTATCAACAATTCCAACTCCTCTAACATTACAGGAGAAAAAAATAGTGGTGGTAGCATCATGCCATACGAGTTTTTAGACACCAGTCCGGATACATGACAGAGTCAGTTCTAGGCCTGATTGGCAGAAGCAGCTGCTTTTGAAAACCGTTGAAAATGAAAAATGTTAAATACCCAATAACTCGTTGAGAAGGCTTCTCATAACTTTGTTTGTCGTTTGTAGATTGAGTGTGTCCCATTGGATCTTCTGACAACATAACAGGATGGAAATACAAAATGATTTTTTTTTGAGATTTGAATAAAAAATTATCATGCAGCCCTGTAACATTTAAGACTCGTCTCTAAAATAGTTTTCACACAAGAGCCCTATATACACTGTCATTATAAATACTCCACCTTTCCAGCGGCAATTGATCGACGTCGACATACCAGTGCATGCACCTTTCCAGCGGCATTTGCTCGACGTCGACATACCAGTGCATGCACCTTTCCAGCGGCAATTGCTCGACGTCGACATACCAGTGCATCCACCTTTCCAGCGGCAATTGCTCGACGTCGACATACCAGTGCATGCACCTTTCCAGCGGCAATTGCTCGACGCCGACATACCAGTGCATCCACCTTTCCAGCGGCAATTGCTCGACGTCGACATACCAGTGCATGCACCTTTCCAGCGGCAATTGCTCGACGCCGACATACCAGTGCATCCACCTTTCCAGCGGCAATTGCTCGACGCCGACATACCAGTGCATGCATTAAGGCAGCACCTGTATATTTGTTTAAGTATCACTGATAATGTTTGTGATCCAGTATGTGTATAGTGACATTATTACCATGCGGATACACTGACAATAAGTGGTTCACTCAGAAAACATCACACTTACATGCAATATATTATCAAATGATCTGTCCAACACAAATCAATTTCACACCTGGAAAACAGCTGTAAAGGTTTATGGGCCAAGTGGTTCACCAATGACATTTTTTGAATGTTTTTTGTTGCTAAATAAAAAGTATCATGTTAATGTGTTAAATATTGATCAACATTGTCCGGGAGTAGTTTAGATGAGCTCACAGACCGTAAAACCAGTTAAAATGACGTATAACAAAAAAAAGAAAATTTAGCTAAAATTGACGAATTTGCGCAAATTCCTAAATCTTCCCGTACACTGGCAGCCATCTTGGACGCCATTTTAATAACTAAAAATACAAATTAATTGACCAATAAGTGTGACCTCACTAGAACTATATTACTGACACCAATACATCACCTTTAATACTGAATTAATTGATTATAAATAATAAAGTTGTCCCAATGGAGATTACAAAGTCCTTAGCTGAAAAGCCTCTTGGGATAAAAGGGTTAAATATATTTTCAAAATAGATGGGGGGTAGTCTATATAGATTTACTGATCACGAAACTATTTGAAATGGCCCATCATAAAAGAAAATTGAGCTAAAATCTTTCAATGTACGCAAAAAAAAATCAGTTTTACACCCGAAAAACAGCTGGAGAGGTTTAAGGGCTAAGTGGTTCACCAATTACATTTTGGATGTTTTATGTCACTTATTGAAAACTCTCATGTTAAGGTGATAAATATTGCTTAACGTTGTCTGGGGGTAGTTTAGATGGACTCACAGACCATAAAACTAGTTGAAATGATGTTTTACAAAAGAAAATTGATAAAAAATTGAAGAATTTACACAATTTCTTAAATCTGTCCATACACTTGCAGCCATCTTGGACGCCATTTTGAATAACTAAAAATACAAATTAAGTGACCAATATAAGCGTGCCTTTAATATAGTATTACTGACACCAATATACATCACCATTAAAACTTAATTAATTTATTATAAATAATAATGGTGTCCCAATAAGGATTACAGAGGCGTTCGCTAAAAAGCCTCTTGGGATAAAAGGGTTAAATATGTTTCCAAATTGCTGGTGATAGTCTCTATTGCTTTACTGATCCCGAAACTATTTGAAATGGTGTATTATAAAAGAAAATCGAGCTGAAATTAACCATTTTACGCTATTTATCAAATGTGACTATATGCTTGCGGCCATCTTGGACGCCATCTTGAATATGTCAGAGTACTTGAGAAAGATTTTTTAAAACGTTTACTTTATTATTCTAGAAACTTCCAGGGTTCTCTCATAAAAAATCAGCTTGTTATGAGCTTTTTAAGTGTCTTCTTTTTCAAAAAATATTGCTGAATATAGGTCCCAAGTGGCGGCCATTTTGAAAACAAAGATGGCGGCCAAAAACTGGATGTACCAACTTGCTTCCATCAAAATTCCTGCACAGGAAGATCTTAACTATCTGTGTGACAAAATTCACAATTGTATCCAGAAGTGCACACTTCATCTCATATATTGACTTAATAGCCCCCACTAATCAACCCGATTAAATGACTGATATCAAAATATGCAAATGTTCAGTCTCAAATGAAACACATATTAGTAATTTTAACCCACTTGAAGTTGTGGGTTGCGGTATCCAGAAACAACTTCAAGTGAGTAAAAATTTAAATCAGATATCTTAGGGGGCAAAGGGTTAACCCTTACAGTGCGTGGATAGACTTTAGTTGTCAGAGATTCTGACGTCTAATTTTCACGTCTTTCTTCTGGTTTATTCATCAGATGACTTTCATTTAAATGTCAGCTATTGTTTATTCTTGTCTTATATGACTTGAATTTCACATGAAGCCTTAGTCCTGATTTTTATGCTCAATGTCAAATGATGATGTGTATGTATTAATAAATTATTTTTGCCATTCAGACATTTCATCTATTGACCTTCTCATAATCAGCTGGCTGTGTGGCCTTATCGACCACTTATCTCAGCTCGTCTCCGCGTTTTTTCTTATCCATGGAATTTTGTCTCGGACAAGTCATAGCATTGTGCGCCCAAAATGCTTAGTCAGCGAATCATGACGACATAATATGCAAATATTATCATGAAGTAAATGACATAATATTTTGCATCGCAGTAAATATTTGTATTTGATCCAGTAATATACAGTAGTCAACAGTATTAGTTTCTAAAAAAATAAAGTGATTTACTATTATAAATTTTACGATATGGTTTTGTATTATTGTATTTTTACATGCCAATGAAATACAGTGAAGTATTACGATACTGTAAATGATTCCGTGGCTGACTGTAATTTATTCTCCGCTTTGCGTGATATTATTTTACCATTCGATTATTAGTCATATCTCGAATATTGTTATTTATTTTTTCATAGCTTCACGCTGCATTCCCTAGTCAGCCTCTTTCTCAAAGCCAACCTAACATATAACTCAGCTGGCCCTGCTGCAGAGTTTTGGTTCTGCTACAGAATCTCTTCGTCCTGTTAGGGCCTCAAAAACTGTTGTCTGGTGACCCCGAGCTTGACTCTTTCCAACTGTGTGAAAAGTGACATTACGTTGACCAATCACCGACCAACTTGCCTTATCATCGTCTATCCTTCCACGTGTCACTCATGCAGCAATAGCTTGACAGCCACAATTGTTTAAATCTTGCTTACAAAGTCAGGGACATACTTTTGAAACATGTGGTGATTGGCCAACCGGAAAATTGGGTCAAGCTCATGAATACCTCCAACAGAACACATTCTACGGTGCAATCAATCAAAGCCACCAGCGAACGCTAGTGGAAGGATAGTGGATCTGATGAATAAGAATGTCACCATGTCAGGGTAATCTCCGTATAGTAGAAAATTGTCCTTGTAAATTGTTATGAACATTGGTTGAGAATAGACTGAGAAAACAGCTAAATTAATACACTATGGTTAATGTGAATCAGAATATAAGCACAGAGCACACAGTTCACTCCTCTTCTCATAATCAGCTAAATTAATACACTATGGTTAACGTGAATAAGAATTTAAGCACAGAGCACACAGTTCACTCCTCTTCTCATAATCAGCTGAATTAATACACTATGGTTAATGTGAATCAGAATATAAGCACAGAGCACACAGTTCACTCCTCTTCTCATAATCAGCTAAATTAATACACTATGGTTAATGTGAATCAGAATAGAAGCACAGAGCACACAGTTCACTCCTCTTCTCATAATCAGCTGAATTAATACACCATGATAATTTTGGGTATAGCCCCGAGTTGGGTATAGCCCCGAGAGAGATCAACATGTATAATCCAGTGGATTCACTGAGATCAGGGGAAATCTGACACTAATGGAATCGAACCTTCAAGGGAACACACTGGCGGATCCAGATTAGGTGTCAGGGGTATTTTACCCATCGCCTTTTCTAAAATTAAATTTATTTCGAATTGTTCAAAATTGCCGAAATTTCGGTAGGCTCATATGCGACATACAAAATGTACTAGGGTAGTGCCTCAACTTACCATACTAAATCTAGGCCCCCCCCCCATTTAGTAGCTGAGGAGCACAAAAAGCATTGGTATTATTTTATTGTTTCAACCACAGTTCCATTTCCAGCATTGATCAATTAATCAAATCGGTAACTTCTATAGCGCCTAAATCCTCGGAGATACGGATATCCAAATCGAAATCATAATTGATCGATACCTTTTATTTTATTGTTTCAATCGCAGTCGGTCCCCCCTCCCCTCCTTCAAAAAATCCTGGATCTGCCCCTGGAACAAATATCTCACACATCACAAAAGAAAAGAAACGATTCGCAGTTTTGTCCAATTTAGCAAAAGTCCAGTGAACTATCGGATTCAGCTCGCAGTAAGCACAAGACTCTGATGCAATGTTGGTTTAACTCCTACAGCGCCGGGACCGTCATTAGACGTCAAAAAATGACGTCCGTAGACGTCAGATTTTGATGTCTAAAGTCGATCCCCGCACTGAAATAATTAAAAGTTTATAATGATTAAAATTTTATTGACATAACTGAAAAGTCTTTAAATATTTTAACTCTTTCAGTGCGAGGCCCGAGTTTAGACGACAGAATCTGTCGTCTAAAGACAATATGTATTATGACCTATGACCGAAAACATAGGTATTCAAATCTGACATATAGATATTTATGAAGATGTCAAATTAAAAAGACCCTTTGATCTCCATGGTTGATACACATATATTTCAGCGTTGTGACCCTTTGATCTCCATGGTTGATACACATATATTTCAGCGTTGTGACCCTTTGATCTCCATAGTTGATACACATATATTTCAGTGTTGTGACCCTTTGATCTCCATGGTTGATACACATATATTTCAGCGTTGTGACCCTTTGATCTCCATGGTTGATACACATATATTTCAGCGTTGTGAGAGTTAAAAGGATTAATGCAAAACCAGCTTCTTAGATAATTTCGTGTGATATTATTCTACCATTAAAACAACATTAAAACAACATTGCGACCACGTCTCATGTTTACAGTGTTAGTGTCATTGCTAGCGTCAGGGGAGGGGGGGGGTCTGGAAATATGATTTTTTTATATAGCACTTTTATTTAGTAGGCAGTTACCGCATTTGCATTTGACAGAATTGTAAGTGAAGAACAAATGTGGATTGTTATCAAGTTCTACAAATACATTTTTAATAGGATCTTCTCAATTTTCTCCCTATTTTTCAAATTCAAGATAATCAAAAAAAATGTCAAAATCCTGATGTAAGTCATTGGTTAACTTTTGCCTTTCTAGATCAGTATATCCAGCAAACAAAATAAAAACACTTACATTCGTAAAATATTGGCTCAGTTACTTTGATTGCGGCGGCGGTTTGTCACCAGTAGATGGCGAGTCACCACGTCTCTAAAGTTCTAATTTGTTTTTCTGCTCATAGAACAAGTGGAGGATTAAAATGATTATACTTATTATTCTGGTACAGTGGTTAAAGCTGCCTGTTTAGAAAGTCGGAGATCACGGGTTCGTCCCTCGCTCTCGAATTCAGGTTTCAGAGGAACAAAATGCTTCTTCCCTGCTCACTCGTAAAGATTCAGCATTGTGAGGAGTCCACGTGTCCGGAGTGTCATCTCATTCATGTCAACAACATTGACCCTTACAGCGTGGGGATCGACTTTAGACGTCAGAATCTGACGTCTAAAGTCGATCCCCACACTGTAAGAGTAAAAATATGTCTATTGGCCGTAGACCCATAACATAAGTCTGAAAAAAACCAAAATGCTTCTTCCCCATCCACTCGTGAAACTCAGTATTGTGGGGAGCCTCCGTGACCGAGAGGTAACGTGCTCGGCCTCAGACCACCTGAGTTTTAATTTCCAATCCTGCGTCTGGAGGGTAGTGTCATCTCATTCATGTCACCATCCTCAGGAGGTTCTCTTGGTCTAATTTAGCCTGTATGTGCACAAATGTTGGCTGAAGCCCCATTCATTCCATTTCACTTCCCGTTCGCAGGTTCAACGTCCAGTGCATACTGGGTTGCTACAAAATCGTAACAGACGTTCGCAAGCACTAGTTTCGTTGGCGCCTAAATGATCCAGACATTTTCTTCCAGCGGGAGCAGTCCATTATCTTGATGAGTTGGTTACTTTATAGTCTGTAATGGACTCGTGTGTATATAAGTGCCAAGGCCTGAGAATCAATCTGAAACGTTCTTCCGTTGTAGGGGCGGAAACAGGGTTTAGTAAATAGGATATCTTATTCGACTCACGCAAATGTTTACTTTTTAATTCAGATGGAAATCGTTTTTTTTCATAAAAGGGTGTTCTGGGCATCAACTGGGAAAATTTAGAGTCTCAAATGAAGTTTTGAAAGTCATTTTGGAGTCAAAATAGGTTTCGGAAAGGGGGGCTCAATGGGGTCAGAACCAACCCTCCCCCCCCCCCTCTCCCGAGCCCGACGTTCAGAAACTGATTGTTTCTGTATTCGTCACTGCGTTCGAGTTTCGTGTAAGTCAAATACAAATGGTTACGTTAATTTCCTTTGCACAGAGCGCGTTATTTTGATGGAATGGTTATTTTACAGGCTCTAATGGCCGCATTTATGGGTCTGGAGTTTACTGAGCTCCTGTGAGGCGCTCATCAGCCACCCTTCCAGCGCTGAAAGATTTTTTACATAATCCAAGAGACCAAAGGGTTTTTTCAATTTGAAATCATCATAAATGTTTTAGTTATCTATGTCTGCTTCATTTGAATACATATGTTATGGGTCTACGGCCATTATAATTTGTTTACTCTTTCAGTGCGTGGACCTAGAATCTGACGACTATTGACGTAAGATTCTGAAGTATAAAATCGTTACAAGGGTTGAACTAGGGTAATAATTTTTAGTTTTTTTATATAAATTTGCCTTCTTGCTGACGAAACAAATATTTCAAGTCTAAATCATGTTGTTTTATGTGCAACTAATTTAACCCCTTGAGCGCCAGAGCAGTGGATGCAAAAATTCAGTCACTTAAAGTTTTGTCTTCCTATAGCGATCCACAACTGCAAGTATAAAACGATTTGTGTAAAGTAAGTCATGGCAGTTTTTCAGTCAAAGAGATTGAATAAATATATTATAGACATAATCAACTGGTTAGACAGGTGCTGACAAAACCTAGTGAAAACCGCCATAGACGACATCACGACACAGGTTGTTGAGCTGATTATTAGCGTCCAAAGTGTTAACTTGGAGAATGCGTAATAGTAACCCTTGTCCTGCTGAAATGCACACTGAATGCACACGGAATGTAAGCAGGAAGCGATATTTATTTCACACAGTTTAAGCCCTCACAATGCATAAAAACATAATTTTACATCCCTGAAAACTGATGTAATTTTCTTACGACTAGGGGTTGTAAAAATAAATGAATCGTTTCTTACTGTTTTTCAGTCATTTGATGCTAGAATCGCTGACGAAAATTGGACATTTATCACAAACAATTTGATTTCTTCCAGTGGATTTTATTTGACTTGGAACCTGCTTGATATAAATACGGTCCTAGCAGCACAAGGGTCAACTGAGGAATACACACTGGATGTAAGCAGGAAGCGATATTTATTTCACACATTTTAAGCCCTTTAAGCCCTCACGATGCACAAAAGCATCATTTTACAGCCCTGAAAACTGACGTAATTTTCTTACGACTAGGGGTTGTAAAAAAAAAAATTCCATGAAACTGTGTTACCAATATATGACAATTTTCTTGAATTTGTCACCCACCTCAAGTCATCTTCATCCACTACACATCGGGAATTGCGACAGCAATTCGCGGTTTGTAATGGATGAAGATGACAATGGTAAATTCAGGCCTGAAAGGGTTTAATGTTATGGACACATTTTTTTTTTCGAATGACACACAGTTCGAAGACATATGGAACTTTGTTTGCTGAATAATATCAAAATCTATTTCTTTGTATGTATATGCCATGTACCCTGAGTACGATCAATTCACCATTATTATGCTGTGAAAAGAAGACATCCATTAATTGATGGCTTGGTTACTTAACAGTCAGTGATGGCCGCTGTGATGGATTAGATGTGATGGCAAAAAAATGAAATGAATCGGGCTTTAGGCCACCTTTGTGCACATATAGGCTAAACTGGGCCAAGAGAACCTCCTGAGGATGGTGATATGATTGAGATGACACTGTTCTCCAGACACAGGATTCCAAATTCGGGCCTGGCGGACTGAGGCCGAGCACGCTACCTCTCGGTCACCGAGGCTCTCCACAATACTGTCTTTTACCATCCTCAGGAGGTTCTCCTGGCTCAGTTTAGCCTATATGTGCACAAAGGTGGCCTAAAACTGCACTCATTCATTCATTCATTCATTCATTCATTTTTTTGTTTATGATGAAGACAAATATCTCATGTAGTTGGTCTATGGAGTATGACTTTTTTTTCTGCTGCTATCCAAGCAAACACGATACCGTTCACCAATGTTGGGTTAACGTTGGACCAGCGTCAGCGACGTTGTACCAGCATTAGGCCTAACCAATATTACCGTCATCGCGTGTGAGATGACTACCTATCTCTGTTTTCCATCAGACTCAGATTAGATGTAACGAGTTTAAGCAGGCCATGTGTAAACTGGTTCTGACATCGCCTTCTCTAATGAGACCCTGTATATATATATATGACGGTAGAGCACGAGAAGTCAGGGGTAAAGTCGCTCAAGACTGGGCTGATACATTAAACTCGCTGTCATATTAACCAGGATCGCATGATTTTCGGCGATTTCTCCGTCAAATTTGCACCGATTTATTTGAGATTTTACATAGGCCATTTTCTATTAAAATCCTAACAGCGGTAAAAAAAGTTTGACCATTTGCCATGTAATAAAATTCTAGAATTAGTTTAATGGGGTTATAGAGGGACGTCGTAATTTCAATGTATGACATGTCAAATGGTCTTACTTTTGAAATACATTATATAATTTTACGAAATTGAAGGAAAACGGTTAAAAATTGGCGGAGAAATTGCCGAAAATCACGCGATAATTATTAATTTTACGGCGAGTATAGCCCATATTTTACTCTTACAGTGCTGGGACCGACTTTAGACGTCAGGATCTGACGTCTACAATCTGACGTCTATGACGTCTACAGACGTCAGATCCTGACGACTAAAATTGGTCCCCGCGCTGCAAGGAGTAATCTGTTTCATAATCAGATTGCAAATGTCTGATACTAAATTAATCAAATATGAACAATTTTCATCCATTTGAAGTTGTGGGTCGCAGTTGTGAGACACAATTTTAAGTGGGTAAAAATTTTACTACGATAACTTATTTATTTATTTATTTATTTATTGTAACATGATTATACAGTGTAGATATTATTAACAGTCAGGCTAGGTTACATTTGATTTCATCATCTGAAAATAAACACATGTACACATATACACATGCATATACATCATATGAATATATTATTAATATTAATGAAACAGAAAGTGTACAAGTAGATAGCATATGCAAAAGTACATGGTAAATTATCATGATTGTCTGATTATACATACAAATTAGGTAGAATTAAAATTAGCTGACAATTGCCTGTCATCATTTTCCGCACCAAAACCATAGATAAAAACAGCTACCTTGTAGTAGAAATACACTATGGAAAGCGTCGAAATCTACTTGGCGAGTAAAGGGTTAATACGAGAAGTGGGACGTAGAAGGTCAGACTGAGAGAGATTGATCAGAGTAGACTGATTGAAAACACAGATAGAGACAGGGTTCATCTAGAACCAGGAACTGGGGAGATTGGATTTAACCACATCAATGAGAGAAATAAGATAAATGATGATGGCGATCTGAAAGGTCATGAGCTCATGAACTGTATTTAACCCCTCGGTGACAGAAACGGTATTCTACCCCTTATTTAAATAAAAACTGAATGACGGTGATTGGCCGATCTCGTCATGTGACAGGCTGAACCGCTCTTCGATTGATTGGGGGTAGAATACTAAACTTGTTCCAAAAACGGATATTTTTTTTTGCAAATTACAAATCATTTTGTTTGGTTGTATCTCTTCAACGGCAACACAATCTTAAAAAATACACTCACATGTGGAGTAGCTGCTAAAAAATAATGAAATTGTTTTTTGTTTTTTAAATAAATTTATGTTTTAATAAAGTAAGCACAAAATAAATTTGACATGTCCTGAGCGCTCCAGCGAGGTAGAAAGTTACAGCAGCGTAATGGCAAAATGGGGAAGGGAAAGTTCTGCTGAAAGAAACACATCATCAGGCCTAAATAAAAACATGGAAGTGTAATTAAAACCCTTGATCAACAGGTGACGTGTACGGCGTCAAGAGGCGAGTGACATTTGCTAGCGACAATGTTGTGTGTGGTAAAAAGTGGTAATATCACTTACAAATATCGACCATTGCGGGGTGTGAGGGCGTGGTGACAAGTGGTAAGAAGTGGTGATAGTAATCACAAATACAGACATGGGATTTGGTTTCACACTTTTTCTTAATTTTGCGGGCTTACCATTCTTGTGAGTCCTATTATTTAATAAAAAGGTCAGCTTAAAGGGTATGCAATGCAGTCTGAATACAGACCATTAACAATGACACCTGATGAAAAAACTGCCAATCCTAAATAGAAAGACGTAATGGGGCTGGGTTTGAAACTATTTCGCTCCCCGACCCTCTCAGCGCGTGGACCGTATTTATACGTCAAAGTCTGACGTCTTTATACGTCAGATTCTGACGTATAAAGACGATCCCCTCCCTGAAAGAATTAGGATATTTCTAATGCTTCAGTATATTTCAGTATGTTTTGTCCTTATTTTTTATAATAATAAGCGTATTTTAACCCATAAAACGCTGATATACTTTCGTATAAACTATGTAGGCCGAAGGGTTTTTTCAACTTCAATCATGAAAAATATCTTAGCTAGCTGTTTCTGATTCATTTGAATACTTATGTTATGGGTCCACGGTCATTATAGATATATTTACTCTTACAGTGCAGGCGGGGATCGACTTTAAACACCCTTTTTTTCTTAAACCGGATCTTTACCGGTGGTTATCAATTCAGCTACCTACAGAGTCTAAACTAACTTGTGGCTAAAATATAAAACTAAACTTATTTTCTTCATTTCCTTCTATTCCCTTCATTTTACAGTCAACAAATTGAAGTAGTAAGTTCGATGCGCATGAAAAAACCGAGCTCTATTAATTCAAGTGACATTATAGTTTGAAGACCTATGTAATATATTGGTCTAGGTTCGACACGCGTTCACTTGATAAATTATAACGGCCTTAGACCTATAAAATGGGTATTCAAACGAAGAGGAAAGAACTGACTAAGATATGTGTGATGATTTCAAATTTAAAAAAACCCATTAGTCTCAATGGTTTATTCAACAATATTTCAGCGTTGTAAGGGTGTATTGGCATCTCATAAGGTTTGAAGCTTACCTAGAAACCTAGGGTGTATTGGAATCTCATAAGATTTGAAGCTTACCTGGAAACCTAGGGTGTATTGGCATCTCATAAGGTTTGAAGCTTACCTAGAAACCTAGGGTGTATTGGCATCTCATAAGGTTTGAAGCTTACCTAGAAACCTAGGGTGTATTGGAATCTCATAAGATTTGAAGCTTACCTGGAAACCTAGGGTGTATTGGCGTCTCATAAGGTTTGAAGCTTACCTAGAAACCTAGGGTGTATTGGCATCTCATAAGGTTTGAAGCTTACCTAGAAACCTAGGGTGTATTAGCATCTCATAAGGTTTGAAGCTAACCTAGAAACCTAGGGTGTATTAGCATCTCATAAGGTTTGAAGCTTACCTGGAAACCTAGGGTGTATTGGCATCTCATAAGGTTTGAAGCTTACCTAGAAACATAGGGTGTATTGGCATCTCATAAGGTTTGAAGCTTACCTAGAAACCTAGGGTGTATTGGCATCTCATAAGGTTTGAAGCTTACCTAGAAACCTAGGGTGTATTGGCATCTCATAAGGTTTGAAGCTTACCTAGAAACCTAGGGTGTATTGGCATCTCATAAGGTTTGAAGCTTACCTAGAAACCTAGGGTGTTTTGGCATCTCATAGGGTTTGAAGCTTACCTAGAAACCTAGGGTGTATTGGCATCTCATAAGGTTTGAAGCTTACCTAGAAACCTAGGGTGTTTTGGCATCTCATAAGGTTTGAAGCTTACCTAGAAACCTAGGGTGTATTGGTATCTCATAAGGTTTGAAGCTTACCTAGAAACCTAGGGTGTATTGGCATCTCATAAGGTTTGAAGCTTACCTAGAAACCTAGGGTGTATTGGCATCTCATAAGGTTTGAAGCTTACCTAGAAACCTAGGGTGTATTGGCATCTCATAAGGTTTGAAGCTTAACTAGAAACCTAGGGTCTATTGGCATCTCATAAGGTTTGAAGCTTACCTAGAAACCTAGGGTCTATTGGCATCTCATAAGGTTTGAAACTTACCTAGAAACCTATCTAATATACTGGTCTAGTTTTACTTGATAAAGGAGAGTTTTCAACCAATGAAATGTCCAGATGACAAAAACTGTACCCGCCTGAATGTGATGGCGGATGTCTATAAGATACCCTATTATCACTCAAGGACTTGGTATGATCTAAATTGACGTTATAGAAGCTCTGATTTATGACGAGCGCATGGTGGTGATACATCTCATAAATTACGCATGTACCACATTTTCAATGTGGGCTTAACGTTGACGACGCTGGCCCAACATTAAACCAACACTGTCTCAATGTCTCGTGTTGGCTGGGGTGACACATCTCATAAATTACGCATGTACCACATTTTCAATGTAGGCTTAACAATGACGACGCTGGCCCAACATTAAATCAGCATTGGGTCAACGCAGTATGTATGTTGGGATGCTGTACCAGGGAAATAGGAACCCAGCAGACAGAGGACATCTTCCCAGTGTTGGATCAATGCTGGGCCACCGTCCCTGACGCTGGCCCAGCATTGATCCAACACTGGGAAAATGGCTCATGTCTGCTGGGAACAATGGCAAAATGTCAAAACGAGTCTCATTGGACGGTTCAGAGCGAGGCCACGCTCCTCTATCAAACCGAGGCTATGATCCAGACTGAGGCTGAGGTGGGGTGGGGGGTAGACTGCCGCCGTCTGTCATCAGCAGAAGATGAATTATCACGCGTTTATCCCTTTACATGCTAGTAACGAATATATATAATCAATCAATGTTCCCAATATGCCTTATATCGCATTTGAGCCCTGTACACCCATACTAAGACAGGGGGGGGGGGGGGGGAGGGGTTACAGCACGACAGGCATGTCCCTCAGTACATTTTGAAAAACAACGCTCTCAATCCCTATCTGGAGGTAATATTGACTTGTTTTTATGGCAATTTTCTTTCCTGGTTTGGTCTACAACGAATGTTGGTGGAAATGCAGGGGGGGGGGGTGGGAAGCAGACACCCACCCCACCCCGTGTACATATATCCTTCCAGCATGTTAATATTATAGAGTGCGTTCCACACATACCACATATTGAAATATTTGGTTTACAATGGGAATACAAAAAACAACAAATACATCTAAATGTCGAAAACCAGTTTTTAACCATGAACACAAATCAGAAATAAGCGGCAGCTATATTAATATTTTAAAATATGGATTTCCATCTGGGGTCTATTCGGATCCCGGTTAATAAGATGTGTAGGTAAAGTATGTTGGTAGGATGAGTGATAAATAGGGCATAAATTTGAATGTATAAAAACGTAAACATGGTGAATCTTTCTCGTTTGGTTCTCGTTCCATGACTGAGTGGATCCAGACTCACCAGATGTCGCTCTGATCGTTAGCAGAGCGTCTTGTTATATTCCTTACTGCAATTTAGATATAGCGGCAATTATACATATTTTACTCTATCAGTGCAGGAATCGACGTCTAAAGGCGTACTGAATGAGTTAATCTTAAAGGGAGTGATAGACTGCTCGTACCTTCCTCTAAAAGTGTGACCGGCCTCAATGGCTCGTCCGGCTCGATTGTGGCTCGTCACTCAGAGGTACTGAGATCGAATCCTGGCCGGATGGATGTTTGTCATTGCGGCTGTCAATATCTCCCAGCAAACACGAGACCCGATGTTGGATCTATGTTGGGCCAACGTCGCAGATGGTGGACCAACATTGAACCAGTATCGGGTCCATGCCTCGTGTTTGCTGGGACAGTGTTACGAACGGTTCAAGGGTCTGAGGAGCGCGGTATTGTCTATGGAGCTGTGCAAAATAAGTAGCCCTTACTGAATAAGAATAGGGCCAGATAATGTTTCAGAAGTTCACCAGAGGTCCTTGAAGTCCACATGGTGTCCATTTCAAACTGATAATGTGATTACATATTATATCTTATTCGTGTTGTATCCAAGCTGGCTTTTGACATTTGTGGTGCAATTGACAAATATCTGAGGCGATATAAATTGAAAAATGAAGTTCTAAATTGTTTTGACCAGTTAATTATTATTGTGTGAATGTTGAGAATGCATCAACATCATTTGATCTCTGACAATCTCAGTGATTCAATAATGCAGTTCTAAAAAAAGAATCCGAAAAACAAGCAAATACATCAATTTTATACGTTGCTGATTTCTTGTGCGAAAAAAAACCTCATAAAGAATCAAATATTGAAAAGCAGTCTAATATTCTAGAAATGAAGATTCCACATATTAGCCATTGATATACGACGCATGTTTAATAGTGCAAGAGCATTAGGGTTGAACCTGGAATAAAATTGCAGAAAACTGACTTTTTCAGGATTGATACATGGACATCTCCCCAGACGAATTCCGAAGATGCCCCAAAAATCCCCCTTGTGCATTTTTTTTAATTCAAGATGGCCGCCACCATGTAACGCCATTATCGAAAAAATAGGGGTATACCATAATTCCTCACTTTTGCAGTTCGCAAAAAATATGTAGGTGTCTCTACTTATGTTTGAGGACACAAAGAGTTCATCCAGATGATCTGAAATGATATCAGTACTTTTCTCAATACCAAAAATCCAAGATGGCCGCCATATTGATATAGTGAGTATGTTGAGCGATCTCTTAAAAAAACGAAAATATGAGATAACTATCTCGTTGTTGAGCCTAAAATGTATTTTTTGTCTAAACCCATGGAGTCTAGCACTTATTTAGATCACCAATATTTTATTATATTGAATTTATCAACATAAATCCCACATACCGGTAGTTTAATGTTATGTAACACCATATAACGTCATTTTTCCAAAAAAAAACAGGAATATACCACAATTCCTCACTTTTACAGTTAAAAAAAAATATTTTGGTGCCTCTACACAAAAAGCTCATCAACAGGATCAGAGATGATATCATTCCTTTTCTTATCTCCACAAATCCAAGATGGCGACCATTATGTGAAGCGTCCCCCCTCCCCCCTCAGAAAATCACGTACATGCCATATAGTCCGGCAGCCATGGTGGTATACCTGGACTTGGAGTATATAGTTTTTTTCTGTGCAGAATACTGCTGCCCAGACCCCCTGTTTGAAGATTCCGGAGGGTGTGGAGGTGTCACCCTTGGGCAATTTTAGTTATTCACTATTTTCAAAATGGCCGCCAAGAGCCATAGTGGAAATATAACTTTTTCACATTTTGGCCTAGAAATATGTATAATAACATTTTTCTAACTAAATTCACCACGAGAAACCCATTTCCGGCATTATTTTTTAATATAGAAGTCGCCGTCGTGCATAAATCCAAGATGGCCGCCACTACTCAACCACAGCAACAAGTAGGCCATACATCTCTGAACAGAAACAAATGTGAAACTACATTGCTAGCCAAACGTTCTCTGTGGATTAATTATGTACGTGGATTAAGCGAGATCATATATAATAAAAATTATGAGAGCACGATCAAAACAAAAATGTAATAACAGCGATAATATTGGTAAAAAAAAATTTACTGCACCAACGACATGCAGGCAAAGGCTCATGTATTCACCATATAGGCCACCTTAGATATATATAATTAGGTAGGGCTATATAAAATATAATTACCATCAATCTATAATTACTGTTTATACCTTCTGACCTCAGTTGTCATGAACATCGTAAATTGTAGGCCTGCCTATACGTACATTAAAATCACCAAACATCATAAGTTTACTTTAAAAACCAAAAAGGTGCCGACGATTATGCCTCAGCTGCAGAGCTTAATTTGCATGAACCGACAGGAGGAATTGGGGATGGCCGTACAGACATACTATACATGTAGATGGACAACCTGACTACTTAATGTACCCGGCCTCAGGCAGATGGAGACACAGTAGTAGTAGTAGTAGAATAATGCTTAATGCCACTTTTTGACACCAATTTTAAATGTCATTTAAGTGACATCGTAATACACTAAAACCAGTGCAGTCCATTGATGAGATACATGATGTACAGATAACGATGTGAGGGTGGGGTGATATAGCATGGTGGGTTATTGATTGTGGTTTCCTTCACTCGCCCAATAAGGGGTTCTGGGCATGTCTAGAGGATTTACCCCCAGACGGTCGGGAGACTTGGGTTTAGCTATACAAGACACAGCTCCGCTATCCTCGGGTATGATAATCCCAGAGTAGCAATAGCTGAGAGTAACTCCATTCATCCGTAGTGATAGACCTAATGTCAAATACTCTATTGTCGGTAGGTTAAGGCCCTACCACGGCCAACACCATAGTGCCTGCGCAGATGCGGGAACTGCCATTGCACCGTTGTTGAGAGGAGGAACGAGGGTACACCGCGGGCAACCCGTCCAAAACCTGTCGATTTTGCGAGCCAAAGTCATTTGAGTCCAAATTAGGAGGGGATTTTAGAGCATATTTTCAAAGCTGTACCTGTAGATGTGCTGTTCAAAGTATTCCTGTGAAGGCATCCGTTGTTCTTGGGGGCAATGAGCACAGTTATGGGGCAATGGTCAGGTGCTTGCTTGCCAGCCCAGCCCACTGATTATGCCTACCTTCTGTCATGGTAGAGAATTGTAGCTGACCATAACTAGCCCTGAATACAAGTCTATTTCGCCGGAGCTGCATAGCTCGGCGGATAGCCTTGTATTCAGGGCTAGACCATAACATGCTGCCATAAATGTAGTTGTTTGTTCAAAAATGTCTGTGATTTACTGAGTTTGGTCACATATGCGACAAAACGAACAGCCTGGCAGCTTGAACACGTATTTATCTTCAGTGCAGTTACCTTTCCCACGTCATACCAACGGGTGACTGTACATGTATCGTACACTGATATGACATGCCGACCAATATAACTATCAGGTACGATTAGCTTGTACTTCTCAACTTTTATATCTATGATCCCCAATCGGAGATTCCATGAACATATCCATTGAGAATTTCTCCAAAATGGCACAGAAGCAAACTAAAAACACCTGTGTCATCTGAGACAACACTACTTACCCCATGATTATTTTCTTTCTCAGTGCACAGCAAGTGCCTAATAACAATTTTCTGATTCTTCGTGCGAGGTGCTTACATCTGGTGTAAGTATTATATTATCATGACTACTTTCTGTTGGCACATTATCATCACCAGCGATTACAAGTGGGATGGCATCATGGAGAAGTGGGCTAACCCAAATTTAAAAAACAATGAAAATATATGTCATTGATAGCAACAACTTGATCAATATACGAGTTTCACATTGAGGGTTAGACCATTTGGTCACTGATTTTGTTATCTTTTTGTGTTAATTTGTATTTATTCGTTTTATCCTGTACTTCATGTTACTTCGCGATTTTTTCTCAAAATCGTCAAAATGTTGGTTAGCCCACTTGTACATGATGCCATCCAGTTGATGTGTCGATTTGTACAGGTCATGGAACAGTGTATCCTCTTCAATGTAGGCCCCTATTTGATGATGGCTCCGATTAGTTTGTATTTAATTTTCACTAACCGTGAGGATCACATTTTGAGCAGGAAGAAGTGCATTGCTAACCAGTTTGTGGACCGCATAATCTTGCATTTCCCTTAAGGCTGAATTCTTTGCATCTATCCAATATTAGATACTCATACACATTGACGGAAATGAGCTTAGTAGAAAGAAATGACCTAAATTTTGTAGTGAAGTCATCGACAGGTCATTTAGTAGGCCAAGCTATTGTCCACATCACTACTGAACCATCGACCACCAAGCTAGTGGCATTCACAGTTCTACGACATATGTCTACCTGAAGTTGTTAAGGTTACACTTTGATTTAGTTATCTTCGTTTCAAATGGAGTGTCAAACATAGCAGTTGCGAATGGAGCCAGTTCGTGTACCAATATATCATTAATATTGATACTTCTGGGACTTGATTGAAGAACCCATAAATTACTGCAGGGTCATACACCGTTTCAGTACCAAGTTTCAACGGTTTTCCAACCCAAGTAAATGTTGCAATCTGCTAGGTGATTGGATCGCGAAAACCTTCAGACCAATTAGCTTCAAATATATACATAAATTTTATGCCAATTTCTATAGCTCTATCTAAGTTTTTATCATGTAATGATATTATATTACTGGTGGTGCATTTTTTTCCCGTGAAGAAAACCGGTCTTTAGAGTCATCTAAAATCCTTGTTGAAAACTGTTCTTTATGCTTATTTTGAATCTGAATTGTTACATTGGCATCCATAGTCTGAGGACCATATCCAGTCTTGCGCAAAAATGTAGGCTAAACGACCATGTCTATAGGCCTACATAGCTGGCTTTACACCCCCCTCCCCCCCCCCCAGCACTATGCCCGTTCCTCATATAATTTGACGCGATGAACACTCCGGACACAATTAGAACAACATGGATTATGGTGCATTGTGTGTTCACCTTTCATGCACTGTTTCAAGATATCTAATGTCATAGCCTAGCTGTATATTTCCTGGTGCAAAGCATGTAGGGTAACATCTGTTCAACCGCAGCTATTATTATGTAAAGGTCAATCTGATTCCCGTTCAGCACGTACATATATATATTATCATGATCATAACAGGTTTTATTAGGAGATCCACCCAAATCTTTGAAATTGTGCTCTTGTTGGCAATATCTGCATCAGATCAGACATGCAAACCTATTTAAATTTGTCAATGTCTTGATATATGGGAACTGATGAACTTGAAGCCTGACCAATATTTTGGAGAAAATAATTGTATTGGGACTAGTGTATGCTATAGTCCTAGATTAGTCTATATTAGAGTCTAGTGCTATGCCTCCAAATGTGATAGCCTTTGTAAAGTCAGAAGTAGGCTTAGAAAGTTGTATACCGGTACCAGGTACCTGTACCTAAACGTCATGCTTCTAATGATACAAAATGTGAATTGCCAATGTAGTGGTGGCGGCCATCTTGGATTTATGCCTGAATTAAGCTTTTTAATAAAAAATAGAGCCGGAAATGAGTTTCTCGTGGTCAATTCAGTTGGAAAAGTGGCATTATACATATTTCTAGGGCAGAAAGTGAGAAAGTTACATTTCCACTGAGGCTATTGGCGGCCATTTTGAAAAACGTGAATAACTAAAATTGCCCAAGGGTGACACCTCCACACCCTCTGGATTCTTTAAGTGGGGGGTCTGGACAACAATATTCTGCAAAGAAAAAAACTATATACTCCAAGTCCAGGTTAGAGCAAAATAAGGGACTTGGCTGCCGGACTAATAATCATCATGTTGTTGAAACTTTTTTTTCAGGGCCATGGAATCTAGAATATATTCCTATCACCAATTTTTTAAATAGAATGTGCTTATCAACACAAAATCCAACATGGCTGCCATATTGGTTAGATCTTTTAGCGCAGATACCACGATTAAGCGATGTCCAACTGCTTTTTCATATGGGAATATAGATATAGATTGATCAAATTTACAAAATATCATATGTCAGAAATCATTGATTAAAAATTCTAACATCTCTCATCTTTAAATATAAGGGTATTTTTCATTCATTTCAAGCTTGAGATAGCGTAAGAAATTCCAGTTTCAAACACAGCGACTAATTCCAATGTAGGTATTTTATATAGTAGGCCTATATAAAATGTTTTTCGATTTTGGTTAAGTATTAGTTGTGATTATTATTGTGAATGTACATAATAACAGATCTAAGTACAATATTACACCATATTGAACACGTTTACGTCAGGATATGATAGTTTTATGTCAGGATATATGAATATGATATCAGGATATGACACTTTAATATCATGATATGTAATATAATGTCCAAACATTGGTGTTTAATATGGCAAAATCACGTTATGATGGCTCAATACAGCTTTATAAAGGCAGTATATAGTGGCTAAACATCACGTTGCTGTATTAAAATGAAAAGATATACATCATATTATCACGAAATACAATTTCGTGATATATCATTTTAACATCACTATGACATTTTAATGTCAGGTTATGACATTTGAATATTAGGATATGGTACTTGAATATTATGATGCGACTTTATACATTGATGAAATGACACATTGAGGTCACAATATAGCATTGTAATGTGATGGTGTGTCATTATAATGACAAACATGCTATTTAATATCGAATATTGTATAATAGACTTGTCGGATTATGACATTAAAATAGGAAAAACATGAGAAACAGTTCAAAGTCAGGATCTGGCATATTTATGCCAGGATATCGGATTGTAATTTATCAGAATATGACACTTTAACGTCATGAGTTGGTATTATAATGTCCAAATTTTGTCCTTTTATATCACACAATAAGATTTGAATGTCAAGATATTCAATTTTTTATGATAGGATATGACATTATCAAATCAAGATATGGCGGGCTTGGCGGCATTCTAATGTGACATTATAATGACTGAATATGACACTACAATATTTTAATGTGACCATAGAATGTCAGGCTTTGTCACTTTGAAGTCTGGATATGGCATTTTAATGTCAGGATATTATATTGTCATGTCAAGGTATAACATTTCAATAACATTATATTGACAGACACACGTTACCATATGGAATTACAGAATCGACATAGAACATTCCAATATCAGGCTGGCACATGTCAGTTCAACATATATATCGCAATATAATTCAGTAAGTAAATGCTACATTGCTCAAATACCGGTACTCCAAAACTGCCAACAACAAAAGCACTTTCAAGATTCAATAAAATGGAAAGTAATTAGATAGCGTTAAGACACATGCTCTTTGAACAGCATGTGGCCTTGCCCTCTTTTACTTTCATTTCCTCTTACACTAAAATGTCATATTGTGATGTTAATATGCTATATCATGATATTTAAGATCGTGACAATACACTAAAAGATCCTGTCACTTTAATACCATACCGTGATGCTTAACCACCATATCCTGCATTTATAAAGCTGTATCCAGACATCATAACGTCATTTTACTATAATAAAGAGCAATATTTGGACATTACAAAACCATATCATGACGTTAATGTTTCTTGTCCTCATATTATCGTGACATAAAGAGATCATATCCTGACAATAAACTGTGACATCAATTAATTTAATGTCATATTCCGATATTCTGATGTAAAATCATTTCATTACAACACCATACAATGCCATAACTTCATAACGAAATATATATCTCCTAATATTCAAAATGTAATATCTTGATATTTAAATGATATATTTCATGATATTAAACATATTGACATTCGCAGATTAAGGGAAAAAGTAAGTATTTAAAAGAGCATTGTTACAGGACGATTATCAAAGATGTCATGTACATGTAACGTGTGAGGCGCAAGTCCTTATCTTGTAATTGATTTTTGCTAGAAAGCCTCCCTTCAACGTCACCTACTGCCCCAGCCAACACGGGGCATTAATCCAATTCTGCTTAATTTTTGTGCCAGCGTCGAAGACGGTCAGCCCATATTAAAACAGCATTGGATGAATGCCTCGTGTTTAAACTCCATTATGATACAGAGCATATTTTGCTGTACAGGAGGGTGTGGAATCTACAGTCTGGGAACGGATTTTATATCATGGTCGTTTGTAACCAACGCAAACTAAAAGAGCGATCGCCCCAGAAAGAGTTCTAAAAAGAGTGAGTTGCGGGTGCAGAGTGGCTTGTTCAAAGGAGGGGGGGGAGGGTCTCACAAATCTAGCTATATTGTACAACGATGTGCTCTTTTTGTATTGGCCAAACATGTAGAAACTGTGACAGCTCGGATGATTGAAACGCAATAATTTCATTATTCACCTGAGATTAATTTGTTAACTTGACGAATCTCAATCTACATTTCTAGTGGGAAAGCAGTTCGAAAACACTCCAAAGCGTCACCCACCATGGTAGAATTACCTATAACTACCATGTGGGATTCATGTCGATAAACACAATATAATAAAATATGGTCATCTAAATAAGTTCCAGACTTCATGGGTTCGGCTAAAAAATACATTTTAGTTTCAACAACGAGTTGGTTATCGCATATTTTCGGGTTTTTTAAGAGATCGCTTAACAAAATATTATGGCGGCCATCTTGAATTTGTGGTATTAAAAAAAGTACTGATATTATTTCTGATCATCTGGATAACCTCCTTGTACTTTAAAACATAGGTAGAGACACAAAAATCATTGTTTTAACTTCAAAAGTGGGGGATTGGGGTATAACCCTTTTTTTTTAAATGGCGTTACCTGGTGTTATTTTGAATTAACTACTATGTGGGATTTATGTTGATAAATTCAATATAAAAAAATAATGGTGATCTAAATAAGTGTTAGATTCCATGGGTTTGGCCAAAAAATACATTTTAGGTTCAACAACGAGATAGATATCTGATATTTTCGGGTTTTTTAAGAGATCGTTCAACATAATCAGAACAATATGGCGGCCATCTTGGATTTTTGGTATTGAGAAAAGTGCTGATATCATTTCTGATCATCTGTATCAACTCTTTGTGCCTTAAAACATAAGTGAAGACACCAAAATATTTTTTTCCTAACTACAAAGGTGAAGAATTAGGGTATACCCCTGTTTTTCGAAAATGGCGTTACATGGTGGCGGCCATCTTGAATTAAAAAAAATGCACAAGGGGGATTTTTGGGGCATCTTCGGAATTCGTCTGGGGAGATGTCCAGGTATCATTCCTGAAAAAATCAGCTTTCTGCAATTTTATTCCAGGTTCCTGTGTTTTTTTCACTAATGCTCCTGCACTATAGCTGACTAGCTGGCCGACTAGCAGGCTTGCTTGCTGGCTGGCTGACTGACTGTTGGATGACTGGCTTGCTGATTAGCAGGCTTGCTGGCCGGCTGGCTGGCAGGTTGGCTCACTGACTGTTTGGCTGACTGGCTGCATGACTGGCCGACTGAATGACTGACTGGCTGGCTAGCAGTCTTGCTGGCTGACTGGCTGACTAGCAGACTGACTGGTTGGATGACTAGGCCGACTGAATGACTGGCTGGCTGACTGATTGGCTGACTGGCTGGATGACTGGCCGGCTGAATGACTGGCTGGCTGATTTGCTGACTGGCTGGCTGACTGGATTTCTGGTTGACTGATTGGCTGACTGCCTGGATGACTAGCCGACTGAATGACTGGCTGATTGGCTGACTACTTCATAAAGTTTATAGTTTGATCTTTTTTCCTTCTGGAGCTCGGATCTCAATACAGCTTATTATTGTTGTTTGTCGGAGGTGTGTGGCTAATATAGTAGGAAACAGGAAGTCCCGTAATACGTATGGATCGAACCTGTACTACACAAAAACAGCATAATGTCAAAAATGGGTGGCTCATATTTTTTAAAAAGTTGAAAGAACATGATGATCTAAGTAGCACAAAGAATACTTTGCTCAAATGAGTAGAGCATTCTCCCGACTTCGGGCTGCTTTCTGTCGCGATATTCCCATGACTGTGCAGAAAGCGATGTAAAAAATGAAATGAATCGGTCTTTAGGCCACTTTAGTGCACATATAGGCTAAACTGGGCCAGGAGAACCTCCTGAGGAAGGTGAGATGAGTGAGATGACACTGGCCTCCAGCCACACGATTCGAAATTCGAACCCTGTATGTCTGAGGCCGAGCACGCTACCTCTCGGTCACGGAGGCTCCCCACAAAAGCGATGTAAAACAACACTCACTCACTCACTCATGTACTGTTCACGGAAGGCAATTAATATTTCACCCTGACCCCCTTTTTTCACAGATTCCCACTTGTAACGCAAGAGAATACTGTGAAGTCTTCTGTATTCCCCTATATCTCTCGCATTCACAATCACGAAATAACGGTAGCAAAAGTTTTCTCCACAGAAAATGAAATATCATTATTATGATATCATTGTTTCTGTATCGGTGTATGATCTCTAAGAACGCTGATTAACTGTGCGGGGATATTCTTTAGTCGTCAGAATCTGACGTCTGTAGATGTCAGATTCTGACGCCTAAAGTATATCCCCGCACTGTAAGAATTAAAATATTTAGGTATTCAAATTAACCAGAAATACATAACTTAGACATTTATCATGATTTCAAATTGAAAAAAACCTTTGGTCGCCATGGTTTATACAAAAATATCTCAGCGCTTTAAGGGTTAAAGTTTTAAATTATAGCATTTAAATTTTCAGTCACTTGAAGTTGTGTCTCGCTACCGCGACCCACAACTTCAAGTGGGTGAAAAATTACTCATATTTTTTATTTGAGAACAAACATTTGCAAATCTTGATGTTTAAACACACATTTCATTCACAATAATATTGATTTAATTGGCTAAAAATGGAATCAAACGACTATAGTCGTGATTATACTCGCCTTCAAATTAAAAATGATCAACCAGGATCGCATGATTTTCAGCGATTTCTCCGTCAATTTTGAACAGATTTCCGTGAAATTTTGCATTTAAGTGATCACTGTGACATGAACCAAAGTAATAAATACTACATACCGTCTCTTGTTTATATCAGTACTCTTTGCATTTAAGTGATCACTGTGACACGAACCAAAGTAAAAAATATTACATACCGTCTCTTGTTTATATCAGAACTCTTTGCTTTTAAGTGATCACTGTGACATGAGCCAAAGTAAAAAATATTACATATAGTAATGTAAATAGTGCTTTAGGCCCTAACCCAAGACGATGGGTGAATGAATCCAGCATTGGAAGAATATCTTGGGCCGCAATATCGGTATATCGAAACTATTACTAATGTAGTATTTTTTACTTTGGTTCATGTCACAGTGATCACTTAAAAGCAAAGAGTTCTGATATTATTGATATTTATTGCCCAGATGATATTACTCAAAACAGATGTGTTTTATGTTATGATGTACTCAACATTGATTTCCCAGATGATGGATGGTATTTGTCATGTGGCCTGTCTGATAGTTTCTCACCATGGCTGGGGTTGATCTCAGTTTAGCCTGGTAAACTAAAGACGTCCACCCAATGATGGTTTTACTCTTTCAGACGTCTATAGTCGTCAGAATCCGACGTCTATAGACGTCAGGTTCTGACGTCTATAGACGTCAGAACCTGACGTCTATAGACGTCAGAATCTGACGTCTATAGACGCCAGATTCTGACGTCTAAATTCGATCCTCCCACTGAAAGAGTAAAAGATTTATGAGATACGCATCCATGACATAGGTACTCAAATAAAGCAGAAATAGCTAATTATTTGAAAAAAATCTGTAGTTTCTTGGTTTAACCAACAAATATGTCAGCGTTGGTCCAAGTCTCGACTCCGAGTAGCCTATGTATTCTCTTTTTCATTCATAGTGAGACGCGAGTCACAATTCCCACAGTAAATGAAAATTACCCAATTTTGTGAAGTACCCCAGTTATTCGCCACCTTGGGTATAAAAGGGTGCATCTGCCACTTTACAAAGTGGCAGATGCACCCTTTGATATGCAAGACGACGTCATAATATCTGAAAGGAAAACCTCTTTATTGTGCGGGATTACCTTTGATACTAATATGTATCCAATGGATTTCATTTAGATTTGATTCATGGCATGTGGTACCCTGAAGGCATCGCAAGGCTCTAACAAAGTGACCTCAATTTTTAAAAGCAAAAGCTCTAATACGATCAAAAGTTTTGAAAATGCTGCTGAAAATGGCCTAGTTTTGATAGGTACTTTAAATATTCGTCCCAATTTCAAGGCATCCGATTTTTTTGGTAGGCAGCGCGTGTGTCGTTTATACACAGCTAGCTGTGGAAAAACAAAATGGCGGTCAGTGTGACTGGGCCTGGCGCAGTAAATGAGTTAGGCGGCCCAGTCATATCGGGTAGGCATGTGGTGCAGAAATGGGACGATGGACCTGAAAGGGTTAAATACAAAAGTGGTCTTAAATTAGGTGAGCGTCGTGGACGAGTTTATGTAGATTTAAACCCTTCTTGGTAATATGAGGTTTACAACCACATGAATTGACCAGATACTGGTTGATCGCTTAGTGCTTACTGGGCGAAAAACTGTGGTTTATCTGTGTTTAGTCTGAGAAGATAATGTACCAGCTGTCCACACACACCACATCCCCCTAAATTACCTCACCCCCTTCCCCCCCCCTCACTGACCTCACCGCCTCAAATGGTGAGGAACGCGTCTATGTAACAGTAAAAGGTAAAAAAGGTAAAGGTGCAGGTTTATAGTCTGATATCAAGTCTGAATACCTATCATCTGACTTTACATCTTACCCCCTGGTCACTGGACCTGTTCATTCGTGTGCCATTTCAACTCCACGGAGAGCATACAGTCCTCCCAAGGACACAACATCTTAGCAATGTCCCAAGATTGAGAGGGGAGAAACATGATATTTCTCTGAAAATCCTGCACCAAGCGGGATTCGAAACCGCACGGCAGGCAGCGACATCGGCAGAGCGCCACGCTCTAACCATTGCGCCATGTCCCTCTCGTAAGCCACGCAAGTCGTACCCTAGCAGACAATCACCTATGCACACGCAGTCTAGCCGCTGGGCCAACATTAATCTTCACAACGTTAAAATATTTTGTGTAAACTATGGGTTATTTTCAATTTGATCGACTTTATACTCCAGATTCTGACGTCAGATTCTGTTTGCTGGGAATTCACCCTCTCACACTTTCTACACGATGAACAGCCATGATGTTTTCCAACGGGTTCATAATTTTATATTCATCTCTGTGAAATAATACTTCAGCTATGACGTCATTATTTCTCTATTTCCTGATCATTTCCCGAAGTGATTGCAGCCCAAATTTGTTTTGAACCTGTTAACAGACTGCTTTGACTTTTGATGCACAGCGTTTTGACCCTTGACCTAGATTGCCATGATGCGTCCCATCCTTGGATCGAACAGAAGAATTGTTCTTTTATTTTCTTGTTTTACCTTGACTTTTTCATCCCTGACAGATGATTTCATTTTTGGCATAAATCTCTCCTACAGACATGTGTTTCTTGTTTATCATGTTTATCCAGCCAGATCTTCAACCTATGTTGTCTTAACGCTGACCAACCGTCTGCGACCCGCCCGGTCTAACATTAACCCTTTCAGTGCGGGGACTGATTTGAGACGTCAGAATCACCGTCTGTGACCCGCCTGGTCTAACATTAACCCTTTCAGTGCGGGGACTGACTTGAGACGTCAGAATCACCGTCTGTTACCCGCCCAGTCTAACATTAACCCTTTCAGCGCGGGGACTGATTTGAGACGTCAGAATCACCGTCTGCCACCCGCCCAGTCTAACATTAACCCTTTCAGTACGGGGACCGACTTGAGACGTCAGAATCACCGTCTGTGACCCGCCTGGTCTAACATTAACCCTTTCAGTGCGGGGACCGACTTGAGACGTCAGAATCACCGTCTGCCACCCGCCCAGTCTAACATTAACTCCTTCAGTACGGGGACTGACTTGAGACGTCAGAATCACCGTCTGCGACCCGCCTGGCTAACATTAACCCTTTCAGTACAGGAATCGACTTGTGACGTCAGAATCACCGTCTGTGACCCGCCTGGCTAACATTAACCCTTTCAGTGCAGGGTCCGACTTGAGACGTCAGAATCACTGTTTGCGACCCGCCTGGCTAACATTAACCCTTTCAATGCGGGGACCGAATTGAGACGTCAGAATCGTCGTCTGCGACCCGCCTGGCTAACATTAACCCTTTCAGTACGGGGACCGAATTGAGACGTCAGAATCGTCGTCTGTGACCCGCCTGGCTAACATTAACCCTTTCAGTGCGGGGTCCGATTTGAGACGTCAGAATCGCCGTCTGCGACCCTACTGGCTAACATTAACCCTTTCAGTGCGGGGACCTACTTGAGACGTCAGAATCACCGTCCGTGACCCGCCTAGGTAACATTAACCCTTTCAGTGCGGGGATCGACTTGAGACGTCAGAATCACCGTCTGCGACCCGCCTGGCTAACATTAACCCTTTCAGTGCGGGGACCGACTTGAGACGTCAGAATCACCGTCTGTGACCCGCCCAGTCTAACATTAACCCTTTCAGTGCGGGGACTGACTTGAGAAGTCAGAATCACCGTCTGTGACCCGCCCAGTCTAACATTAACCCTTTCAGTGCGGGGACCGACTTGAGACGCACTGAAAGAGTAAACAAATCATAACGGCCGTAGACCCATAACATAGGTAATCAAATGAAGCGGAAAGACCTTACTAAGATATTTATGATAATTCAAATTGAAAAAACCTTTGGTCCCCATGGCTTATATAAACATTATTTCAAGGTTAAACCAATACAACAGTGATTCGACGTCCCGTGTTTAATAGTATAAAAGCCTGTGTCGTTCAGGTCCCCTTCTTGAACATATTTATTGCTGACATGTTCCGACCATAAGTACCCCCTTTTTTATTGCTGACTTTTTTAGTTGTAGAGGCCTAATGAAACGTGGGCTCCTAAGTACTTTAGCAGTTTAGAGAGGGACGTGACATAATTGTTAGAGCGTATCAGGCGCTTTGTGATAACTGTTACTTGTCGTGCGGGTTCTACCCCCACCATCGAAATAGAGCCGATTCCCCATGTAAGTCAAGACTGTCAACCAGCGAACAAAAGTTAATGTTGGAGTATTGCCGGGTCAACGTCGCATACGGTGGCCCAACATTAACCCAGCATTGGAAAAACGCCTCATGTTTTATCTGATTTATCAGTTCTATAAAGATTCTCACGTCTAAAGTCGATCCCCGTGGGGTTTTTTCAATTTGAAACCATCACAGAGATGTCTTAGTTAGCTCTTTCCGCTTCATTTGAATACTTATGCTATGGGTCTACCGTCCTTATAAATATTTTATCATCTTCCAGTAAATGTATAGATTTTAAACGTCAGAATCTGACGTCTATGAGCATCAGAATCTGACGTTTATAAACGTCAAAATTTGATGTCCATGAACGTCAGAATCTGACCGTCTGCCACCCGCCTAGTCTAACATTAACCCTTCCAGGGCGGGGACTGACTTGAGACGTCAGAACCACCGTCTGTGACCCGCCTGGCTAGCATTAACCCTTTCAGTACGGGGTCCGACTTGAGACGTCAGAATAACCGTCTGCCACCCTCCTGGCTAACATTAACCCTCCACGGCGGGGACCGACTTGAGACGTCAGAATCAACGTCTGTGACCCGCCTGGCTAACATTAACCCTATCAGTACAGGAATCGACTTGTGACGTCAGAATCACCGTCTGCCACCCGCCTGGCTAACATTAACCCTTTCAGTACGGGGACCGACTCGAGACGTCAGAATCACCGTCTGTGACCTGCCTGGCTAACATTAACCCTTTCAGTACAGGAATCGACTTGTGACGTCAGAATCACCGTCTGCCACCCGCCTGGCTAACATTAACCCTTTCAGTACGGGGACCGACTCGAGACGTCAGAATCAACGTCTGTGACCCGCCTGGCTAACATTAACCCTTTCAGTACGGGGACTGACTTGAGACGTCAGAATCTCCGTCTGTGACCCGCCTGGCTAACATTAACCCTTTCAGTACGGGGACCGACTCGAGACGTCAGAATCACCGTCTGTGACCCGCCTGGCTAACATTAACCTTTTCAGTACGGGGACCGACTTGAGACGTCAGAATCAACGTCTGTGACCCGCCTGGCTAACATTAACCCTTTCAGTACGGGGACCGACTTGAGACGTCAGAATCGACGTCTGTGACCCGCCTGGCTAACATTAACCCTTTCAGTAAAGGGAACTGACTTGAGACGTCAGAATCACCGTCTGCGACCCGCCTGGCTCAACATTAACCCTTTCAGTGCGGGGATCGACTTGAGACGTCAGAATCACCGTCTGCGACCCGCCTGGCTAACATTAACCCTTTCAGTGCGGGGATCGACTTGAGACGTCAGAATTACCGTCTGCGACCCGCCTGGCTAACATTAACCCTTTCAGTGCGGGGACTGACTTGAGACGTCAGAATCACAGTCTGTGACCCGCCCGGCTAATATTAACCCTTTCAGGGCGGGGACCGACTTGAGACGTCAGAATCACCGTCTGCGACCTGCCTGGCTAACATTAAACCCTTGAGTACGGGGACCGACTCGAGACGTCAGAATCACCGTCTGCGACCCGCCTGGTCTAACATTAACCCTTCCAGAGCGGGGACTGACTTGCGACGTCAGAATCACCGTCTGCCATCCGCCTGGTCTAACATTAACCCTTTCAGTGCGGGCACCGACTTGAGACGTCAGAATCAACGTCTGTGACCCGCCTGGCTAACATTAACCCTTTCAGTACGGGGACCGACTTGAGACGTCAGAATCAACGTCTGTGACCCGCCTGGCTAACATTAACCCTTTCAGTACGGGGACCGACTTGAGACGTCAGAATCAACGTCTGTGACCCGCCTGGCTAACATTAACCCTTTCAGTGCGGGGACTGACTTGAGACGTCAGAATCACCGTCTGCCACCCGCCTGGTCTAACATTAACCCTTTCAGTACGGGGACCGACTTGAGACGTCAGAATCACCGTCTGTGACCCGCCTGGTCTAACATTAATCCTTTCAGTGCGGGGACTGACTTGAGACGTCAGAATCACCGTCTGTGACCCGCCTGGCTAACATTAACCCTTTCAGTACGGGGACCGACTTGAGACGTCAGAATCACCGTCTGTGACCCGCCTGGTCCAACATTAACCCTTTCAGTAGAGGGAACTGACTTGAGACGTCAGAATCACCGTCTGCCACCCGCCTGGTCTAATATTAACCCTTCCAGAGCGGGGACTGACTTGAGACGTCAGAATCACCGTCTGTGACCCGCCTGGCTAACATTAACCCTTTCAGTGCGGGGACTGACTTGAGACGTCAGAATCACTGTCTGCCACCCGCCTGGTCTAACATTAACCCTTCCAGAGCGGGGACTGACTTGAGACGTCAGAATCACCGTCTGCCACCCGCCTGGTCCAACATTAATCCTTTCAGTGCGGGGACTGACTTGAGACGTCAGAATCACCGTCTGCGACCCGCCTGGCTAACATGTACCCTTTCAGTGCTGGGACTGACTTGAGACGTCAGAATCACCGTCTGTGACCCGCCTGGCTAACATTAACCCTTTCAGTGCGGGGTCCGATTTTAGACGTCAGAATCACCGTCTGTGACCCGCCTGGCTAACATTAACCCTTCTCAGACCGACTTGAGACGTCAGAATCACCGTCTGCGACCCGCCTGGCTAACATTAACCCTTTCAGTGCTGGGACCGACTTTAGACGTTGGAATCTGACGTCTAAAATAGGTCCCCGCACTAAAAGGGTAAACAAATTATAATGGCCGTAGACCCATAACATAGGTAATCAAATGAATTTGAAGGAGCAAACAAAGACATCTATGATGATTTTAAATTGAAAAAAACTTTTGTTATCCATAACATAGGTAATCAAATGAGGCGCAAAGACCTAACTAAGATATTAATGCTGATTTCAAATTGAAGAAAACCAGTTGTACTCTATGGTTGATATAAACATTATTACAGGGTTAAAACATGACCATAGACTAGAACTAAAAAAGTTGTTTATTTTTTGAGCTGCGCATTTACCAGTTAAGCGAGATATAAAGACAAAATTCCTGTATTTCTTATTTTGGACATGCAAATAAAAAACGTTTGCAGTTCTAGTCTATGGACATGTTTACATCATATGGTTATATTAGGAGCAAAAATAAAATAGACGATTTTTTTATGATTTTAGCCTGATTGTGTCGCTTTAAACCAATAGTGATTCGACGTCCCGTGTTTAATAGTATAAAAGCCTGGGTTGTTCAGGTCCCCTTCTTGCACATATTTATTGCTGACATGTTCCGACCATAAAAATACCCTTTTTTATCGCTGACTTTTTTAGTTGTAGAGGCCTAATGAAACGTGGGCTCCTAAGTACTTTAGCAGTTTAGAGAGGGACGTGACATAATTGTTAGAGCGTATCAGGCGCTTTGTGATAACTGGTACCTGTCGTGCGGGTTCTACCCCCACCAGCGAAATAGAGCCGATTCCCCATGTAAGTCAAGACTGTCAACCAGCGAACAAAAGTTAATGTTGGAGTATTGCCGGGTCAACGTCGCATACGGTGGCCCAACATTAACCCAGCATTGGAAAAACGCCTCATGCTTTATCAGTTTTATCAGTTCTATAAAGATTCTCACGTCTAAAGTCGATCCCCGTGGGGTTTTTTAATTTGAAACCATCACAGATGTCTTAGTCAGCTCTTTCCGCTTCATTTGAATACTTATGCTATGGGTCTAGGGTCATTATAAATATTTTATCATCCTCAAGTAAAAGTATAGATTTTAAACGTCAGAATCTGACGTCTATGAACGTCAGAATCTGACGTCTATAAACGTCAGAATTTGTTGTCTATGAACTTCATAATCTGACTTCTATGAATGTCAGAATTTGACGTCTATGTACGTCAGAATCTGACTTCTATGAACGCAAATGTTTGTATAAATTCCCTTGGTTCAGATATGCACCTCCTCCCCTTTCTTCAAAACCTGGTTTGGATATACTGATATTGCGGCCCAAGACATTCTTCCAATGCTGGATTCATTCACCCATCGTCTTATGTTAGGGCCTGAAGTACTATTTACATTACTAAGAGCAGTGTAACACACGTGCAGGGAGTCCGCGTGACTGCATTAAAATAATTTGCGGAGTAGGATAGAATTTCACGTCTGAAAACAACCCGTGATTGACTAATAAACAACCCCGGAGATCACGTGTCACCCTTAATGCACTACCCCCTGGCCATATCCATGTGTGCTTTTTACCATCAGCGTCCAAGTGACAGACAGTGAACCCCTACAGGCCAACCGTATTGGGCTCAGTCAACTACCAACCGATTTTCTTGAAAATTAGCAAAGATTATTTTCTGCAAACATTTCACAAAAATATATGCGGTATTGCAAATGTTACAATGCTTGTGGGGTTCTTGTTATCATATTTTTTTATTGCTATTGAATTTGGTTCCTTTTTACACACCTGTAAATTCGGCTCTGAATCCAGCTTATCAGTGTTGTTTGTCGGATCTGTAGCTAATCTAGCCGGAAAACAGGACGTTTTTGATGCAGGTAAAAACAACTATTCACGACACAATGATCCCGCCTTAGGTCAGAATTGATCGTCTGGAATATGGACAATATGGGACAATGTTTCGATGTAGTGTCCTTGGGCAATTCACTTTACCCTCAAATGCTTCACTTGAAAATGAGTACTTGGTAGGACGGAGATGTTAATGTGTACGATAAGTTCAATGCGCCGATATAGCAGCAGGTCTGTAGCAGGTCAGGTCTGCTTTCCGTGGGGTTGAAATGGCACACGAATGAACAGTCCAGTGGCCAGGCGGTAAAATGTTAAGCTGGAATAGAGGTCTTCAGTCTTGATAATTATCAGGCCATAAACCTGCACGTTTACCTTTACATTCTGTCGCAAACAAAAACATGACAAGGGAATGAGTCACTTTGTTGTTTGTGACAATTATAACATTTCGAAATAGAGGAGAGCGTCCATGTCACCTTGTTGAAGGTGACCATACATATAGTTATATATCAAATCACACATGTCATATTTGAAATGGCAGAGATCTGTTTTAGTTTTACGTAATTATATGGCGACATATGTGAGATGACTTGTAACGTGCTTATGGTTTTCATTTGAAATGTCACCTATTTGTGTTTGCTTTAATTACATGGCGAGCTATATATATATATGTGACGCCGTTATTGTGACTATTACATTTAACCCTTTAAGCGCTGAAATATTTTTAAACAAACCATCAATTTGAAATCATCATAAATGTCTTAGTTAGCTCTTTCCGCTTCTTTTGAATACCTATGTTATGGGTCTACAGCTATTATAAATTTGTTTACTTTTTCAGTGTGATGATGACTTTAGACGGCGGAATCTGACGTCTATAGATGTCAGAATCTGACTTCTATAGACGTCAGATTCTAACCTCTAGAGTCGATCCCCGCGCTGTATGGGTTAAGGTGTGTGTGGACAACAGGTTTATTATCAAGATTATCTAGTCAGGCTGACTAAACTCAGATAAACCTTATGTCAGGAAGGATTTATATCTGCAGCACTTCCCTGCTCCTGCTCGTGCTCGTTAACAAGATAAATCAGCAGGTAAATTGTAGAGTTTTATTACTAGTCTGGTTTTCGGCGGGTTTAATTGGTACGTAGCAATATTTGTTATCATTTAGCAAAAACATAATTATCTTCCTGTCCGACCAATGTTGGTTTAATGCTGGCCTACTGTCTGCGACGCTGGCCCAGCATCAAACCAACATTGCGTCAAAATATGAAGGACAACCAGGAAACACTTTGAGATCTGACCTAGATTGACCCGGTTCATACCTGGAGCACACAATATATCTGGTCACTTACTTTGAGATCTGTATTTCGTTCTGTTTTATTTTGACCTTTATATTAGATTAGATAATTATTACCAGATCCTGACTCAGTGTCATTATAAGAACGAAATGTGTGTTTAAACATCACGATTTCAAATGTTTTGTCTCCAATTCAACAAATATGAGTAATTTTCACCTACCGCGACCCACGGCTTCAATTGGGTAAACATTTAAAGGGTTAATGTAACGCTTTATGGGCTAAGTGTGGGAAATTGTGTTTCATGATTAAATACGACATATCTCTGCTAGTATGTCATTCTGGATATTTGTCACTAGAATCTATTTCTATTTTATTCAGCAGAATCTGATAGGTCAGACCATAGAAATATACTTAATGTATGTTCTGTGGGTCAGATATGGTGATATTAGTATTTTATCAGGAAATGTGTTACTAGAATCTATCTCTATTTTATTCAGCAGAATCTGATAGGTCAGACCATAGGAATATACTTAATGTATGTTCTGTGGGTCAGATATGGTGATATTAGTATTTCATCGGGCAGGATGTGATTCCACAGGTCATGGTCATGGTGTAGGCGGTGATGCCAAATATCTGTACATATTTTATGTAGCTTACCCACTGGTGAAACTAGGGGCCAAGTTAATATTTGATTACTGCAACAAGGTGCCATCTTGTTTTAGGACTTTCTTTCAAACCTCGCGAAACTTGTTAAAATGAAAAACAATGCACTCAAGAAGGTTCTAACTTACAATGGCACCTTTTTATTCTGTATCTTTAAACTCTCAAGTTTGATCAACAATGTGCCAAAGCAACATGACACATTGTTGCACTCCGGGTGACTTTTCAGTCAAAAATGAACTTGTCACCTTGTTGCTCCAGAGGGACGATATAATTCATGCAGGCATTTGAATAGTATGAAGCACTGTATGCAGAATCAAGATAAAAAATATCCCCCTCCCACTCGGAGCTTAACCCCCATACCTACATATTACATATCAAACCTAATGAGTGACATTCGACCTAAGTAAGCTATTTTACTCTACCCCAACCATTCAGAGGCTGTCAAATTAATAAATTGACGGAATGGGTGTGGTTTTGAGTGCTTTTCTTAAGCCATATATACGCCACAAAGCACAAACCTCACAGACCAACATTGACCATTCAAGTGCTGAAATATTTTTGTAGAAACCATGGAGACCAAATGTTATTTTTCAATTTGCAATCATCATAAATGTTTTAGTTACGTCTTTCTGCTTCAATTGAATACCTATGTTAAAGGGTCTTGTCAAGTTAAAAAAATTAAAAAAATCGGGAAAAACTCAGACCCCACCCACCCACTCCCCTATACATTTTTTTTCTTTTTTGAACATTTGGAAACATAAAAACAACACAAAATAAACAACAAAAACACAAAATTTCAAAAAAAAATAAAAAATCCGAGTTGGGGCTTGACCCACCCACCCACTTCCGAGTTTTTCTCGGATTTTAAAATTGTTTTTGACTTGACAAAACCCCTAAGGGTCTTCGGTCATCATAAATATTTTAACTCCCAGTGCATCATATGTCAGATGCGGATCCCCACGCTGATTCTATCTTAGAACTACAAAGGGGGAAATGTCAAGGTCACATGACGTGATCACATGACGTGGTCACGTGTCCTCGTCTTGTTCGCAGGCCGAGATGACAGGTTGTCTCGTTCTCTCTCTATCTCGGTACTTTATGTCAGAGGGAATTAATTTCCCACTAAACACAATATAACTTCTGCGCAAGGCTGGCCCACTATTACATACGTTAGCCCAGCATTGTGCCGGTGTGGCGGTAGTTTGTCCTCTCATCCTGATATCAATCAGATAGTGTGCTCAAGAGATTTATTGTTAATGATGTTAACAGTGAACTAAACATTGGTCACAAAATGGTATCAGGGTGAGTGAGTGAGTGAGTGAGTGAGTGAGTGAGTGAGTGAGTGAGTGAGTGAGTGGGTGGGTGGGTGGGTGAGTGAGTGAGTGAGTGAGTGAGTGAGTGAGTGAGTGAGTGAGTGAGTGAGTGAGTGAGTGAGTGAGTGAGTGAGTGAGTGAGTGAGTGAGTGAGTGAGTGAGTGAGTGAGTGAGTGAGTGAGTGAGTGAGTGAGTGAGTGAGTGAGTGAGTGAGTGAGTGAGTGAGTGAGTGAGTGAGTGAGTGAGTGAGTGAGTGAGTGAGTGAGTGAGTGAGTGAGTGAGTGAGTGAGTGAGTGAGTGAGTGAGTGAGTGAGTGAGTGAGTGAGTTTATGAGTTAATGAATTAATGAATTAATGAATGAACGAATAAATAAATAAATGGAGGAATGCATATGTCACGAATATATTGAACTATACCATCTAACACTCCTCTTATCACAGACGTATTCCCTTTAATTTTTCTAAACCTTCAGGTCTAAGTGCGACATCTTATATCAAAATGCGGAAAAAAGGTAATTTTTCATTCAGTCAATTTTATTCAAAATCTATCACATGGCGCCATAAATGCGACAAGGAGCTTATCGTGTTAAAAGCAGACTCATTAACGTCATCAACGCATGGCCAGGGATATGGTCACGTGACCTTTGCTATCAATTAGAACAGAATCACGTGATCAGCACGTGATCAAAGTAAATTAAGTTAATATCGTATTTCTAATGATTCGACTGATGTCTTAAGATGTCCTCTAATAAGGAGAAATAAGGAGAATAATCATAGACAATTATAAGAGAACATTCAAAAGAGATGGTGATATCCTGAGGGGCCAGTGCGTGGTTGGTACGTGCAATGACTCTAGAACAGAGGTAGTTTTTTCCAAAGTCTTTGACCTGAGTTCAACACTTGTAGATTGATATATCATCAGTATTACCTTTTACTGGCTTTTGCTGACTCCTTAACTGCATGAGAATCAAATTGCAATTCATTATGAGATGTGAATTCATACCGCATTTCCCACTCTTATTGGGAACAACGAGAGTGCCTAAACATCAAGATTTGGAAATGTTTGGTCTGTAATAAACAAATATGAGTAATTTTCACCCACTTGAAGTTGTGTGTCGCGGTAGCGAGACACAACTTAAAGTGGTTGAATATTTTAATTATTTAATTTAGCAGTTTAAAGATACATTTTTGTAATTTAGAATGGTTGGCCAACAGGCTCACAATTTTCGTCCTATTATAGAACCATCTAACGGTGTAGAGCGTTCTGACAATTTAGTACGATAAATCGGCCTATTAGGCTCGAAAAATCTATACTAAATATACACATATCAGTTATTTAGTCACGAAAAGTACATCACAATTTTAAGTAAAAAAATTCCAGCTGAAGCTTTAGGCCTATTCATCGAGCTAAACTGTTGGAACGTGCTATGCTGTTAGAACGTTCTATTCTGTAAGAATGTTTCATTTATTATGCATCGTGTGACCATTACACTAATTTAAATAATTTGATGTTTTAACCATTTGAAGTTGTGTCTCTCTACCGCGACCCACAACTTCAAGCGGGTGAAAATAACTCATATTTGTTTAATTTGCAAATCTAGGTGTCCAAACACACTTTTTTGTTCCCAATAATTTGATCGGCTAATATCACTTATGGGGTTAGGAGAACATCGATACATCGCCTTGAGTTTGCCAGTGACAGCCTATGATATGTGCCCCAAGCAGGAAATAAATAATAGGCTGTCTTTTTATTTTTTCATTATCAATGTGAGAGAACCCAGCAAACACAAGCCATTAAACCATCGTTGGTTCAATGTTGGGCCAGCGTCGTAAACTCACTCTCTCTCTCTCTCAATCACTCACTCACCCATCCAGTCACACTCACTCACTCACTTACGCACACACTCACTCGTATTATGATATAATTATATAATATTACTTTAGTCGACAGAATCTGACGTCTACAGATGTCAGATTCTGACGACTAAAGTCGATCCCCACACTGTAAAGGTTACAATTATTCTTTTTCGACTCCTAAGGTACGTATTCTTCCACATTTTGAGAATTTAGCTACTTGGAATGTGTATGCTATTTTTTTTTGTTTCATGGATCAGCCAAAGCATAGATAATAGAGCCAAAGCCAGGTCTGCAAACGCCAACGACAACCCCCCCCCCCCCTATCCCACCACTGCACCTCGTAATTTATTGAATGTGTCCTGTCTGATATAATTATTGGTCTGGAGTAAAAAGCTTCCAGAGGAAATTACGCATGTTATGTCTCTGGAATGACAATCACCTACCAGGGGATGGTTGATTGCTGCTTGGGAAAATTGCGCAAGCTATATTTATGGGGTGATACACCATCTCAGCCTGTGGCTGCCATCTGCACCAGTCCAGTCTTAATACACGCAGAGCATAGATTGCGTGCCGCAAATCACATGGCAGAGTGAAGCTGGTGGCTGCCGGCTGATAACCTAAAGTAGCATTAGCTAAAAGTATCCTCAAGGTCATGTCAAGGTGACTCAATGTCTGGGGTTGTCGTTCTTGTGCAAAGTCAAACGACAGTAACTGCTTAGTTGTCAAGTAAACAGTTGTTGTAGTTGGTATTTGCATAATGGGTCATTTGCTTTACTATGGCAAAAGTGAGATTTTGTCATTTTCACTCACTCATTCACTCACTCATTCTCTCACTCATTCACACTTACTAGCTCGCAAACTCACTCACAAACTCACTCACATATTCACAGACTCAACATGGGTTGTGTTGATAATTTTGTAGACAAGAATGTAAAAATCCAGGCCTGTTTATTTGTGTTCTCCTACTTTCACGCCACCTGGTGAATAGCTTGAAGTTAAATCAATCTCTTCTGTCCTTGTGTGGTGGGACCCTAGATTGGTTCGCTGTCCTACTCCATCTGGCGAGCCGACTGCAGATCTAGGTGGGACGTCCCGGCAAACACAAAACATTTGTATAACATTTAGGTAACGTCGGCCAAACGTCTTCGACGTCGGGTCAACATTGTATAAATGTTATACAAATGTTTTGTGTTTGCTGGAACCCTGGTGGTGTCGCTCATCGGGTTACCCTCTATGGTATTCAGAAATGTATTATTCAGGAACGCATCTAGCCAATTAATTGTAGTTAAAGTCAAGTGATATCATTGACACGTGACCTGTTGCAAGCTCAAAACAAAAATGACAGCGTTCTTATCAGACTCAAGACTAATCGTTATATATAGTCTTACCCGTGTAGACTGTCTCGTCTTAGCCAAATAAATGCTAGTAGTTTTCCACAACTTCCCCTCAATGATTGACTATAATTGACAAGAGAGGGGTGATGTCTCAAAGCAAACACTGAAAATTTAAATTTAGATATCCAGCGGGAAACGGGTTAAGAGCCTAAACATGTACCACATGAGATTAAGCCAGAGTATCTGTGATGCGTGAACATGATTCTCACCTCAACTTGAATGAAAATTATGTGATAAAATATTATAGAAAATCACAAAACATCCTTATTTGATTTGATTGTAGAATGTACTTTTACGTAAAAGTAAAACAAAATATATTATATTGTTCATTTATTTGAAAGTGGTACTTAAATGGTCAGTGTGAAGCAGTGTATGTTGTTTAACCCTTTGCGCTCTGGAATAATAATAGGGCTATGCAGGCGTTCTAAAACATATGTTAGGTTGACATATATTCCCTTTTAAAATAGATAGCATTTACTAGAATATACTTATATATGGAAGGGAATAAGGTTTATAATTCATACATGCGTTGTTCAATATTCATTATGCTATGTTGATTTTCTATGTGTCTCCATTCTAAAGTGCATCGTTCTATGTCGCTAGTTTCATTATGCTATTTTTAATATTTCATGTGCCGAGTGACAAATTTCAAAGTGCATTATGCTATTGTGCGTTGTTCAATAATCCTCATGCTATGTTGGTTCTTCTATGTGGCTACATTCTAAAGTGCATCGTTCGATATCGCTAGTTTCATTATGCTATGTTCAATATTATATGTGCTATGATGCGTCTTCTACAGGCCTATTGCTGCATATAAAGTGCAATGTTCAATGACAATGTCTCTACTTTTTTTATGCAATGTTCAATAGTCTAGTTCTAAGTCAAATTTATGAAAAGGCAGTCCCCACAATGACTGGTGTAATAGGCATACCATACAACAAGCACGCTCCACACGGGAACGTGGCCGATCAGAGCGAGCCACAAGGCTGAAGCAGAATGAAATAAGGAATCTAGGATGAAGCACAATGCAATGTGGAATACAGTCGAGCCTCTCTATAACGAGCACGCTTAAAGCCAATTTCTGGGTATAACGAAGTATTTCTCTGGAACGGTTCGTTTCCCATAGGATTACATACATGTATTTATATTGTGCTTATTGCGAAATTCGTTTATTACGAACCACTTTTTGATCCCCAAAATCACATTTTACCCTCATATTACGAATTAAAAAAATGCAACCGGAAAATAATTTTTTTCTGAACAACATTATCTTCAATCGTGATTTTTTTCCACAGTTAAAATCAGTCATTTATGGACTTTTTCACTAAATTATTGATAATATAGTATTTTATTAGGTTTTGGATGCAATAAGCAGTTTACACACTTATTCAATGGTGATCGTATTTGTTTTAGTGTAAAAAAGGCGTTGAGTATATAAAATGACGTTTTCAGTCCCGCTGGTCTCAACCAATATTTGCTTTCCATGAACGGATTAAATTAAGTTGATACTTACTGTATAATTATTGCAATACATTTTGTAGCTAAGCAAAAATATATAAAAAAAGCATATAGTGATAAAAAAACAATCAAGTTCAAGATGCATACACCTAAATACAAATTACGGCTGGAAACGTCACGTACATGTAATGTACCCACAGTGACGCTTTAGCAATATATTAACTAACTTGCATTCGAGTGTCGCGCAAACCCTGCAACTTATCTTATTGTTGCTATATTTTATAAACATTTTGGTTTCATAATTCGTCCATTTGAGTTTACCTCAAGTAGAGCAACATTTTAATATCTGAAGGGTTAATTAGAGATGGTAGTCGGAATCCTAACATAGACACATGTACCATTACGCTTTGACCACAACGATAACAGCGATGACTGCTACGTCATCGACTTTAATAAGCCAAGGAGCTATTCTAGCCGGTATAGTAATAGTGATACATTTTAATTTAAAGTTAGCTTCGTAAAGTCCACATGAATGTTTTTTGGTACCATTTTAAGTGTATTATTATTGCTACATACACTATGTTAGTGTTTAATGGTATTATTTTTTTTCGTTTTCTTGTTTTATTAATAAGACAGGTCTTATTTTTTATGTTATCATGATTAGTTATTTTTATATCCACATTGTACTTTAAGTCATACAGATTGACACGAATTGTATGTACACAAATATACAGCCTCTATCTCTCTACATAACTAGGCTATACATGCATTATCAATACCGTGGAATGCTCAGAACGCTCTTAGATGAGGAGGGGTGGAGAAGATGATCACACTAAAAGCGAATTTCGGATATTACGAAGTATTTGTTCAGGTCCCTGGTACTTCGTTATAGCGAGGTTAGACTGTAATCGTATAGTTCCGCATCATGCTGTAAGATGGCGCTGCGGTGGTGTGTTGATTTGTAAACCTACGTACCGCTAACATACCGATCATCACATACCCCCGAGACAGACTGGTATGTGTCAAGACAACCCCAGCAAACACAAGACGTTCACCCAATGTCAATTAAATGTCGACGCACAATCTGTGATGCCGGTCCAGCTTCACAAATTCACCACTATTGATATACTTATACAGGCCTTATATTATGTTGTATGAACTGTTTTGATGATCGTGTTGAGAGGGTCTACTGGGGAATATTGGTTATGATGTGGCAACATAGAAAAACCGTCACAACATAACCATGATATAGTGCTTTGTAATTCTTTAATAGGCATATGATTTAGAACTAGAATAACACGTTAGGCCTACTAAACATAGTATGATAAACTACAACTAGTGGCATTGAACGTTGCATTTTAGAATGTAGAACCAAAGATGGACCAACATAGCATAATGCACTTTGCCACATAGTAGAAGCAACATAGCATAATGCACTTTGAAATTTGTCACTTGGCACATAGAATATTGAGCATAGCATAATGAAACTGGCGACATTACATTTTAGAATGTAGCACCAAAGACGAGCCAGCATAGCATAACGCACTTTGACATTTGTTACTCGGCACATAGAATATTGAACATAGCGTAATGAAACTAGCAACATTTAACGATGCACTTTAGAATGTAGGCACATAGGAGAACCAACATAGAATAATGGATATTGAACAACGCATGTATGAATTATGAACCCTATCCCTTTCCATACTTATAACCTTTATATACTCGCCGTCAAATTAACCATGATCGCATGATTTTTGGCGATTTCTCCGTCAATTCTAAACCATTTTTTATTAAATTTTGCAAAGGCCATCTTCTATTCAAATCCTAACAGCGGTAAAAATTCTGCTCAAATCTGATTGTTACCAAATTTCATGATAATCGGTTGACAATTAATTGACCAGAAATCGACGAAAAACATGCGATCCTGGTTGATCACTTTTAATGTGACTTTGGGTATAGACAGTAGGCAAACAAAAAAACATAATTATTTGCATAGCCTCGGACATGTGACCTCATATTATACATTTTTTAATGACAATATTTTCTGAAATTTAAAATATATGGTGGTAGCATCATGGCCAGATACGCTTATCATCCTGTTAGTATTTGAAGTATTACTGCGACCTTACATTACGCCTTCTCACCCCGACAGAAAAGAGGTCCAAAGCCAGGGCAACTTTACTTTCACACTAGCAGATTAGCATTGCCACAGGCATTGGCCGATTTGGAGGATTGTGGGTTGTGATAGATCATCACTTTCAGTGCGGGGACCGACTTTAGACGTCAGAATCTGACGTCTATGGACGTCAGAATCTGACGTCTATAGACGTCAAAATCTGACGCCTAAAGTCAATCCCTGCATCAAAAGAATTAAATATTTATAATGGCATTAGAACCATAATATACAGATATTTAAATGAAGCGGAAAGAGATAACTAAGACATTTATGATGATTTCAAATTGAAAACCCCTTTGGTTCGGATGGTTTATATACAAACATACTTATCAGCGTAACGGATGAGCTTCGTCATCCCAATGCATCGATTAGCATTAATATATATATTTACAGAATGTATGTCACTTTTTGACCTGACGAGTCCTTCCAACCCTTCGCCATCCCAATGCATGTATTAGCATTAATATATATATTTTCAGAATGTATGTCACTTTTTGACCTGACGAGTCCTTCCAACCCTTCGTCATCCCAATGCATCGATTAGCATTAATATATATATTTTCAGAATGTATGTCACTTTTTGACCTGCCGAGTCCTTCCAACCCTCAAGAACTCCCGCTTGTAGGAACCGCATCCGACCTTAAATGTATCAAATTGAACTATAATATGGTGAGGTAATTATCTCAGTGGTAGCCAGGACTTTGGAATTGGTGCGTATTCAGTATCACTTAGCGTTTGAAAGGGTGTATCTGACACTTCACAAAGTGGTAGATACACCCTTTCATATCTAAGCTGTGTTTTATGTCGTGTGCCGCCTTGGATATGAAAGGGTGTATCTGCGTATCTAAGATGTGTTTTATGTCGTGTGCCGCCTTGGATATGAAAGGGTGTATCTGCGTATCTAAGATGTGTTTTATGTCGTGTGCCGCCTTGGATATGAAAGGGTGTATCTGCGTATCTAAGATGTGTTTTATGTCGTGTGCTGCCTTAGATATGAAAGGGTGTATCTGCGTATCTAAGCTCTGTTTTATGTCGTGTGCCGCCTTGGATATGAAAGGGTGTATCTGCGTATCTAAGATGTGTTTTATGTCGTGTGCCGCCTTGGATATGAAAGGGTGTATCTGCGTATCTAAGATGTGTTTTATGTCGTGTGCTGCCTTGGATATGAAAGGGTGTATCTGCGTATCTAAGATGTGTTTTATGTCGTGTGCCGCCTTGGATATGAAAGGGTGTATCTGCGTATCTAAGATGTGTTTTATGTCGTGTGCCGCCTTGGATATGAAAGGGTGTATCTGCGTATCTAAGCTGTGTTTTATGTCGTGTGCCGCCTTTGATATGAACGGGTGTATCTGCGTATCTAAGATGTGTTTTATGTCGTGTGCCGCCTTGGATATGAAAGGGTGTATCTGCGTATCTAAGCTGTGTTTTATGTCGTGTGCCGCCTTGGATATGAAAGGGTGTATCTGCGTACCTAAGGTGTGTTTTATGTCGTGTGCCGCCTTGGATATGAAAGGGTTTGTCTGCGTATCTAAGGTGTGTTTTATGTCGTGTGCCGCCTTGGATATGAAAGGGTGTATCTGCGTATCTAAGGTTTGTTTAATGTCGTGTGCCGCCTTGGATATGAAAGGGTGTATCTGCGTATCTAAGGTGTGTTTTATGTCGTGTGCCGCCTTGGATATGAAAGGGTGTATCTGCGTATCTAAGGTTTGTTTTATGTCGTGTGCCGCCTTGGATATGAAAGGGTGTATCTGCGTATCTAAGGTTTGTTTTATGTCGTGTGCCGCCTTAGATATGAAAGGGTGTATCTGCGTATCTAAGATGTGTTTTATGTTATTGGATAATAAGTAGTGAATACTAAATGCCAATCATGAGCCACCTAGCCAAAGTTAATGAGCAAAACGAAATTCATGACTTTCTAGAAAAAAATTGCATGTCACCTCAAAAATTTGCATGTGAACCCAAAGTGGGCGTGGCCAAATATAGACATTTTTTAGCTGTTATTTCGTTTTCAGATATCATTCCTATTGGCTTAGAAGCTTCTTCGTATTCACTATACATATTATCCAATAAGCTCGACTTGAGTTGGAAACCCATTTATGTCGTTACCGTTGAAGGCACAGCCTTTATTGAAACAACAATTTTAATACGCTTCGCGTCAAAATTGTTATATTTTATGCTGTGTGCCCCCTTGGATATGAGAGGGTGTATCAGCCACTACACAAAGTGGCACATACACCCTTTCATATCCAAGATGACGTGTTATGATGAAGATTGCTGATTCCGTAATGACTTGCAATAGACTAGTTGTTGACTGTTGTTTATTCTGTTGTGGTGTGTGGATGAATTGTTTAGGCCACCTTTGTGCACGGTTGTGGTGTACCTGGCAAACACGAGACATGATCTGACGTCGGGTCAATGCTGGGCCAGCGTCGTAGACGGTGGCCCAACATTGACGCGACATTGGATCAATGTATGCTAGGTTATTATGTGCCGTGCGGTCAGTTGCGGTTAAAAATTATTTTGTCTACATATCGTCCCCTTGAATAAGGGTGTATCTGTCCTTTTGGACATGAAAGGATGTATGTGTCACTCCACCCTTTCATATGTAAGGCGTGTGCTATGTTGTGTGCGCACTTGGACATGAAAGGATGTATCTGTCACTTTATAAGTGTCCGATACACCCTGTTATCAGGTTATATCCAGCAGGAGAGTCGACGTGATATGATGATAATTGCTGATACTGTAATGACTAAGAATAGGCTTATAATAATAGACTTAGAAAGGGTGTATCAGTCGCTACACAAACTGGCAGATACGCCCTTTCATATCTGGTGTGGATATAAAAAGGGCGTATATGATCTGATGATAATTGTTGACACTGTAATGACTAAGAATAGAGTTATTGTCTGTTGTTTATTCGGTTGTGGTGCGTCTCTTTACTCAGCTCTAAATTAATTGATTCTTTCTTTTTGGTGAGTGGTTTCCAGTTCATGATGATAATTGTTGACACTGTAATGACTAAGAATAGAGTTATTGTCTGTTGTTTATTCGGTTGTGGTGATTGGATGAATGGGGTTTAAGCCACCTTACCCAGCAAACATGATCTAGTGCTGGGTCAATGCTGGGCTGGGTCATAGTGGCCCGACACTGGGTTACTATGTGTCGTGTGATTGGCCAAAACGATGTTACTGACGCCGCTGATAAAGCAAAAATGTTTAATGATTATTTTCACTCTGTATTTTCCACTCCAAAAACAGGAATTGCTCTACCTGCTGTTTCAGTTAAGTCAGACAACATGCTTGCTAATATAGTTTTTTCTGAAATTGATGTAATCAATGTACTGAAAGGGTTAGATGTTAACAAAGGCTCTGGTCCCGATGACATACCCCTAAAGGTGTTGAGAGAGTGTGCCGATGAATTAGCCCCCTCTCTAACCACACTGTTTAACCTCAGTATGTCAACTTGTACATTACCTGAAGTGTGGAAGTATTCAAATGTTGTACCAGTTCACAAAAAAGGCAAGAAATGCAAAGTCGATAATTACAGACCAATATCACTTCTCAACAGTGTGAGTAAAGTTATGGAACGACTTGTTTTCAATCACATTTATCCGGTTGTCAGTCCACAAATTAATTCGGCTCAACATGGTTTTATGAAACATCGCTCTACTACCACACAACTAATTGATACATATTCTGATATCAGTAAAAATTTAGACTCTGGAAGTCAAACAGACATTATATTTCTTGACTTTGCTAAAGCCTTTGATTCGGTACCGCACGACCTGATAGTTCCAAGCTTAAAACATTTGGCTTTGGCAGTAACTTATTGCAGTGGATTGAAAATTATCTGCAAGGTCGGTATCAGTCAGTTATGATAGAAGGTCAGGTATCATCACCTTTACCTGTAACATCAGGTGTACCGCAAGGTTCCATTATTGGACCACTATTATTTGTTTTATACATAAATGATATCTGCGATGTTTGTACATCATTTATGAAATTATATGCTGACGATGCCAAACTTTATCGAAATATAAAGTCAAGACAAGATGTACTTTCCCTTCAGAATGATCTTAATGCACTGTTTCTGTGGAGCAAAATTTGGAGAATGAACTTCAACATATCAAAATGTAAATTCATGTCGATATGCCGAAAAGTAAAAATAGATTTTGACTACTCCATAGATAATAATATCTTATCTAGAGTAACTGAATTTAATGATCTTGGAATAACCATCACTAGTAAATTATCTTGGTGTGAGAATGTGAAAACTGTTTCATCAAAAGCCCATTCTATGGTAGGAATGATAAAACGTTCTGTTGGCTTTAATAGCCCCATTGATGTTAAGCGCCAATTATATTTGGCCCATGTCAGAAGTATTCTTGAGTACTGTAGTCCGATGTGGAGTCCCAATCATGTTAAAGACATAATCAAATTAGAACGGGTGCAACGTCAAGCTTCAAAATTCATTCTCAATGATTATGTTTCACCCTATCACGAAAGATGCACAGCATTATCTATCTTGCCTTTGTGCTTCCGTCGAGAAATAATCGACTTGTGTTTTTTATACAGCTACCTTCACGGTGAACTATCTTGTGATTACTCTAGTAATTTCGAGTTAGCTTGTCCGCATAATGGCCTCAGATCTGCTCAACAGGGTGTTCTATTCAAATTACCTCTGTGCAAGACTGTTCAGTTCCAATGTACTTATTTTTATCGCACTGCTCGCTTATGGAACACTTTACCTTTTGTTATCCGAGATGCTAGTAGCTTGCAGATTTTTAAGAAGAACCTGAATGAATTATATCTCGCCATGGTAAACTTATTTGATGTGAATAATCGATGTACCTGGAGCCTGGCTTGTGCTTGTGTAAATTGTCGAATATAGCGGAACATTTCGTGTCTTAAACTACCTGTGCAATTTGAATCGGCTGTGAGACGGCTATTTGAGCTGTCACCAGCCACTCATGACTAAGGACGGAGGGCTCCGTTGTCGATACGCATGTGTTGGCAGATGACAAACCGCCCCGCCTTACTTATACTCGTGTATTGAATATATATCTATCTATTTAGCACAAATGGCACCTTAAGTGATCGACCTATGAACGATAATCTGCGAATGTTGCATTGTGTTGTCTGCCTGGCTCGAATTCAGGCCGGAGACAGTCTCTGATACTGTTCGGAGCAGACCGACATCACTCTACATGATCACGCTTGTCATGATCTGACTTAGAGTATTACCACATGGCATGGATGGCTGTTCCCCTCGAAATTATTATTTGTCTTTTTTCTGTTTTATTTTTAGGTTTAGTGATTTTTCAGTAGCCTTTGTTTCCAGACCAGGTGGGTCCTTATGCTGAATTTCAAAGATCACTAATCAACTGATTTACTTCTTGAGTTTGGGATTATTTCTCCTCGAGTCTAAAATTGCATATGTGGTACTACTCAGCATATTTCGGCTGCGCGACGGCTATATGAGCTGACGTCAGTAGATGTATTCTAGGTTTATAGTATTACTTTTATTTAGGGATGTATGTAGGCCTATGTTAAAATTAAGAGTGCCATAAGTTTTTACTGTTTTTCCTTTTCACATATCCTAGTTGTATGTCCTTTGATATAATAGACAACTAAAGCATTTAGAGGTTTTAATTAGGTTTCTACGCTTTCCAGAGTGTCCTTTTTTGCTACACGGTGTAGAGCACAGTGTAGCTATTTTATCTCTGGTTTTGGTGCGGGAAACAGATGACAGACAATTGTCGGTTATTTTATTTTATGTGTACAAATAGTAAACTTTAAAATCTATACTATGTACATTTTCAAATTGCTTTTGCTATTTTAAACAATGGATATTATTTTATTCTATAATTTTAATTCACTTATATGGTTGACAAGCATTGTAGAGGTCGTCTCGACCTGTTCCCGTCAACCAAAGTTAATACCATGTTCAAAAATGATAATAATAATTATAATGTACCATTTTTGCATGTTCTTAACTGGAAGTCAAATAAATAAATAATAGATTGGTTGGTATTAAACAATAATTTGTCTACATATTTGTCCCCTTGGATATAAAAGGGTGTATCTGAGACTACACAAAGTGGTAGATACACACTTTAATATCTAAGCTGTGTGTTATGTCGTGTGCCTCCTTGGATATGAAAGGGTGTATCTGCCACTTTACAACGTTGCTATTACGTGCAACCTTTCGTATCTAAGGTGTGTGTTATGTTATGTGCCCCCTTGGATATGAAAGGGTGTATGTCTCACTACGCAAAGTGTCGGATGCACCCTTTCATATCCAGGGGGTCGATATGTGATGAGAAATGCTGATACTGTAATGACTGACAATACTTATTGACTGCTGTTTATCTTGATGTTGGTGCAGTACGCCTACTTGTTACATGGCGTCTGGTTGTCATGGGCAACATGGATCCCCAGAGACCATACTGTGTGTTACGTTATTCACAGTCAGTGTCAGAAATAGTTTGGTGGATTAGTAGTAAGTAGTAAGTATTTATTTATTATAGTGACATGCATATACAAACACAACATAAACATACATATCATGGTCATTAACAGTATAATATGCCGGGCCAATTTGGCCTACAATGTCACTTTATACACGAATATAGCAAAAGAAAAAGGTATACAGTGTGCCGAGGAGGCAAACATCACAGATATAAGCAGGTCTTTCTCTTTGACCACGCCTTACACAAAAAATTCAGTGTTTCTCTCCAATATTTGGTGATCAAAAAAGTAAATTTTTGTTCTAAATTAAAATTTATGAAATCGGCGTTATTACGCATAATATTGTTTATATAGTCAGCTCTTATATCGGAAAAAACATCACATTTTAACAAGAAATGATATTCGTCTTCGATTAGCCAAGTCATTGATACCTTCCGCTTGTATAGACTAATTGATTTCACCATCCTCATGAGGTTCCCCTGGCCCAGTTTAGCCCGCATGTTTACTGGATCATTTGAGTTATTCATACAGCCCGTTATTTCAGATACAGTTTAGTTGATTGCCTATGAAACCCATAAAAAACAAGACCATATGGCGATGCTCATGTTTATTTACAAGCGAGTCGAAACAACAACAAAAAACCTACAAAAAGTGTAGAATAATAACCATAGTAAAATATTCCTGACCACAATAAATAATATATCTTTTACTGACATGTATTTAAATTAAAGAGTACAATTTACCATCACTGAAATTACATTAATTGTTATACAATCACATTATAACACATATGGTCACGAGACTAAATTAATTAACCAAGTTACAATCATCATTCACGTAACTTAATCCTTTACTGTTTATAATCATCTATTTACACTATTTTGATAATCAAACAATAGCGTACCCTGGTACACAATGTGTCTCTTCGGAGTCACACACACCAGCTCAATATCAGGCCACGCACAATACCAATGACCAGTCTAAAGAAACAAATATAAACAGAGTAATAATGTTATTAATCATAATGCAACCTTAATAAAATAACTTGAATAAATTAAATCAAATTCCATCCAACGTCTAATTTGCAAAGCTAAATTAATTAAAAGCTCAGCGAGTCGGTATCTTCCACAAGTTATATAAAACGAGAAAAGAATCTAATACATTAAGCTCAACTACTCGATTAGCACATACCTAGATGACAGATCTTCAATGCCTAGAATACCAGCTACTCTTCAACAAAGGGTCCAATAGAAAGTAGTGTAGAACAGAGCGGTATAGCTGTGCTCACAACGACGTTGACAAGTCAAGTGACTTCAATCTCGCGGTGAATTAAAATTACACATCTGGGGTTCACATTTACCCAGCGCACGGGCGCTGTCAGTGGAACAAGGAAACATGACAAGGTCTCACCCCAATATACTTATTAAAATAATCTAAGGTAAAATAACCACGGCTACATACTCCCCTCCTTTAACAAATGATGTCCTCATCATTACGATCCCAGCCCACTGATAATATATATATATATATATAAAGATCAAATTAAGTTTCTAACGCTCCTAGATGAAACATTCATCTGGCGTATGCCCCAAGCCTAGCTGTTGGATTAAGAAAGACGACAGAGCAACCCTCTCCGAGAGAGCAAATGGCTGATTATCCCACCGGCTTCCATGTATAGCGTTCATGATAAACTCCCCAGTGGTCTGCCATCTAGGTTTCCGTGTCACTCTCTCAGACCGTCTCAAAGCTGGAGCAGGATCAGGAATGTATAAATGCGGCGATGGAGGTTGAGGGGTCATTGGTGACGTGACATGATGTATAAATGCGGCGATGGAGGTCAAAGGGACATTGGTGACGTGACGTATAAATGCGGCGATGGAGGTTAAAGTGTCATTGGTGACGTTATGTGATAAATAGATGCGGCGATGGGGGTCAAAGGGTCATTGGTGACGTTTTTTCATAAATAGATGCGGCGATGGAGGTCAAAGGGTCATTGGTGACGTTATGTGATGTATAAATGCGGCGATAGAGGTTAAAGGGTCATTGGTGACGTTATGTGATAAATAGATGCGGCGATGGAGGTTAAAGGGTCATTGGTGACGTTATGTGATAAATAGATGCGGCGATGGAGGTCAAAGGGTCATTGGTGACGTTATGTTAGTATGTTAGTTATGTTAAATTTCGTTAGCATTTCCAGCTTCAAATGACGAATAAACAAAAACAAAAACATAGAAAGAAAAAACCGTTTAGCAGCACAAGAGTTAACCCTCCCAGCCCTGGCTCTTCATTCGAATTCACTCTGATTTTCATCCTTTCATTTATAACATTGAATTTAGAATATTATTTGCTGTCACAATTCAAAACCAAATGTGAATAAAAATCACATGATTTCATAATAGACCAAAGCATAATATATCAAATTAAATCGCAGAACAGCCTTATTGTGACGGGTTATATCATTTTATAATCAGTTAATTTTATTTCATATTGCCATGTGATGTATAAATGCGGAGATGGAGGTCAAAGGGTCATTGGTGACGTCATGTATAAATGCGGCGATGGAGGTTAAAGGGTCATTGGTGATGTGACGTGATGTATAAATGCGGCGATGGAGGTCAAAGGTTCATTGTTGACGTTATGTTATGTATAAATGTGGCGATGGAGGTCAAAGGATCATTGGTGACGTTATGTGATGTATAAATGTGGCGATGGAAGTCAAAGGGTCATTGGTGACGTTATGTGATGTATAAATGTGGCGATGGAGGTTAAAAGGTCATTAGTGACGTGATGTATAAATGCGGCGATGGAGGTCAAAGGGTCATTGGTGACGTTATGTGATGTATAAATGCGGCGATGGAGGTTAAACGGTCATTGGTGACGTTATGTGATGTATAAATGCGGCGATGGAGGTCAAAGGGTCATTGGTGACGTTATGTGATGTATAAATGTGGCGATGGAGGTCAAAGGGTCATTGGTGACGTGATGTATAAATGCGGCGATGGAGGTTAAACGGTTATTGGTGACGTGATGTATAAATGCGGTGATGGAGGTTAAAGGGTCATTGGTGACGTTATGTGATGTATAAATGTGGCGATGGAGGTCAAAGGGTCATTGGTGACGTGATGTATAAATGCGGCGATGGAGGTCAAAGGGTCATTTGTGACGTTATGTGATGTATAAATGCGGCGATGGAGGTTAAAGGGTCATTGGTGACGTTATGTGATGTATAAATGCGGCAATGGAAGTTGAAGGGTCATTGGTGACATTATGTGATGTATAAATGCAGCGATGGAGGTCAAAGGGTCATTGGTGACGTTATGTGATGTATAAATGCGGCGATGGAGGTCAAAGGGTCATTGGTGACGTTATGTGATGTATAAATGTGGCGATGGAGGTTAAAGGGTCATTGATGACGCTATGTGATGTATAAATGTGGCGATGGAGGTTAAAGGGTCATTGGTGACGTTATGTGATGTATAAATGCGGCGATGGAGGTCAAAGGGTCATTAGTGACGTTATGTGATGTATAAATGCGGCGATGGAGGTTAAAGGGTCATTGGTGACGTTATGTGATGTACATGCGGCGATGGAGGTTAAAGGGTCATTGGTGACGTTATGTGATGTATAAATGAGGCGATGGAGGTTAAAGGGTCATTGGTGACGTTATGTGATGTATAAATGAGGCGATGGAGGTTAAACGGTCATTGGTGACGTTATGTGATGTATAAATGCGGCGATGGAGATTAAATGGTCATTGGTGACGTTATGTGATATATAAATGCGGCGATGGAGGTTAAAGGGTCATTGGTGACGTTATGTGATGTATAAATGCGGCGATGGAGATTAAAGGGTCATTGGTGACGTTATGTGATATATAAATGCGGCGATGGAGGTTAAAGGGTCATTGGTGACGTTATGTGATGTATAAATGCGGCGATGGAGGTTAAAGGGTCATTGGTGACGTTATGTGATATATAAATGCGGCGATGGAGGTTAAAGGGTCATTGGTGACGCTATGTGATGTATAAATGCGGCGATGGAGGTCAAAGAGTCATTGGTGACGCTATCTCTCCTGTTTACGTTTATCTTGGTGACGTTATGCGTGGTTTACGTTTCTCTTGGTGACGTTATGCGTGGTTTACGTTTCTCTTGATGACGTTATGCGTGGTTTACGTTTCTCTTGATGACGTTATGCGTGGTTTACGTTTCTCTTGGTGACGTTATGCGTGGTTTACGTTTCTCTTGGTGACGTTTACACTCCGTAGCAGTGTGTGTGCCTACACACTGCTACGCCGTGTGCTGATTCATGCCGACTGCAGGTGGCCTTCCCCGACCCCTTCCACCACCCTCCCCCTGTGTGAAATGATTACTTGTTTCATTCAAACGAAACTTCAGCTCGGGCATGATTTTCAGCGTAACGCGACAGTGTTTAAATGGGGACAGTGTAGGTGACGTTATGCGTGGTTTTATTTCTCTTGATGAACTAGAATTGTTTAATGAGCGATTATATATCTTCCTGGGAAAACTAAATTAAGGCTGACATAATCCCTGCAAACACGTGATGTTCACTAACGGTTGGCCCGTGGACCAGCATCGCAGGCAGTGAGCCAACATTGAACCGACATTGCATGAACGCTTAGTTTTGCAGGGAAATATGTGTTGATGTCATTGACTGTAACAAAACTATCAGTAACAATATTATTATTATATTAAGACTCGAAGAGAACGACCTTTTATTTATTAATATTATATTATAATCAGATACGTTAGCACAATCTTGTATTTTTCTTATATTCAGTTTAACCACTCGTCAAAGAAAACTTTGAGTGTAAAAATCTAAGTCTAGCTGAAAACTAACAGTGATAAATAACTTGTCAGCAATATAAGTATGACGACAACATGCACACATCGAGAATATGCTTTTATTTTACACATTTTAGTCACATATAAAACAGTCAGTTAAAAGATAACCATGATCAGTGTTTTGTTTACAGAACTGAAATCAGATACGAAGCAATAATAACAAATAAAAGGATTCATAATCAGAGTCAACTAAATCTGATAGTTAACACACAAACAAATTGGCACTAATAACATATAAAATGATTCATAATCAGAGTCAACTAAATCTGATAGTTAACACACAAACAAATTGGCACTAATAACATATAAAATGATTCATAATCAGAGTTAACTAAATGTGATAGTTAGCACAGACACAAATTGTGACTGTTATAGCGATAAACCATATTATCATCTCCATTTCTTACTCTATATATTACGTTATGTATTTAAATGTTATTTGCCAAGACTAGTGACAATACAATTATTTCAAGCCGACATTTTATCAACAATGCATATCAGTTCTAAACCATTTAATTATGTATATTTAACTTATTAGATGCCGCAATGCTATTATTACACTGTCATTAGTAACTATTCTATACGTTTTTTTATAAACTATCCTGGTGTTGTTAACGGAAACAACTTGCAAAATATTTCTAATAATAGTGCTCCTAATAAATCATTATATATCGGCATGTGCTATGTCACTGATGTGTTTGGTGATTAATGTGCTTGATTAAGTTAATATTATAATATTATTAATACTAGATATGTACAGTATAATAAATATAGTAAGTATAGTCTTATAATTGAAATGTGTTGTACAGCATTCCTTTTTTTCTATGAATTATATGTGCGGCGAATTCTAAATAAAGACAATTTAAACATTTTCAACACAAACAATACATTCTTGTCTTATATGGATACACATATTGTCCACCTTATCATCACTTTATATTACATGTCTCCAAAATCTTCACTTGTAATAATGTGTGTACCAACTTAATGTTTGATTTAAATGATATACTTCAATGTTACCATGGCTACTATGTATATTGGCAACATAAACCTATATAATATATGTGACAATCATTTTTTTATGACAAATCGTATATACTGTACTGTATAACGTTATATGTATATATAAACTCAATAATAAACAAATATCCATAGTTATTGTATGGCTGTTTAATTATTACTCTTCATTAATTCTGGATTCTCATTTTTATCACAGTATACTGTAGATCTTGTAATATTCGCGAGGTTTTAAAATGATTATTATAATAGCGCTACTAAAGAAAAAGAAAAAAATCGCGAATTCTAAACATTGTGAAAAGTCCCAAAATCGGAAATTCGCGAAAATTAAAACACGCGAAAATTACCAGATCTACAGTATATTTCATATCAGTGTGTTTCTCCTAGTAACATATAGTAGTCACATACCATCATGCCTACAGTCTGACACAGGTAGGTCAATGTTTGTATCTATCTTCTCGCAGACTGTTCACTATTATCGTCAATTTGTATATCTTGTTGTAGACCACAGTTATTGTCATTTAAATGTCTTATTCTAGATAACTATTATCTTGTTAAAGATGTAATCCGATCAGGTCGATGTATATACAGCTCCTCCATTATCTCTGATCACATAATGTTGACATATATTATGTTTATTATTTCTTAATTAGATTTGATGCCTAGTCTGGTCGTGGTGTAAATGATCCCGTCATTTTCTACAGATTTCACTTTGTTGGATTTAATAGGTTTGTTTTCACCCAGTAGCTTATAGTAGTCATACACCACCACGTGTCCCGGGATAGTATATGTACCAACATACAGCTTGTCCTGCTGCTGATCCAGATATAAACTCCGCGGTGAAGTGATCTTGTCTTTGACCAGACATCTCACGTCACCTCCATCTTTACTGAACAACAACAGCTGGTTGTTACCATTATCAGCCACCAGGTATCTGTTCTCTGAGTCTCTCACTACACCACGGAGACCAGACAGTGTTACACCACATGCCGTGTCTTTATGACGTCTCTGCTGAGCTCCCTGTCCATCAATCCAGATGATCTGATTGTCGCCAGTAACAATGTAGCCACCAGAGGGATCTGATGTCAAGTACTGTGGTGTGATACCAGGTGGCAGCTTGATCGTGTTGATCTCATCCCCTGAACTGTTATACATGTGAAGACTGCCATTATGTAGATCTGTTACAACCAGGTTATTATTGTGATTTACACAAAGTCCCCACGGCTGGTAGTTGAGTTTTTTACTGTGTGTCGTGCCGAGTGTACAAGTGTCACCTGCGCTCTGTACTGGAATGTAATATAAACAGCGTGGATTATATGATGTAATGATCAGCTTGTCACCGTCATCCTGTGTCATCACCGTCACATCCCATGATGACCTCATTCCATCCACTACGTGTCTCTTCATCAAGTCACCACTACTACTGTACATGTACAATGCATCATCCCACTCTACCAGGAATATAGTGTTGTTGTATAGACATATACCTGACACATAACTATCAACACCAAACCTAGTAATTTCTCCTGACTCTGATGTTTGTTGATCAGGCTTATTACATACAGCAGCAGCCACATTTACAGCCCCTCCCTCTAGAAATGTCACCTTGTCGATGCCGGTATCGCCTTCTGGACACTGTAACACAGTTGTATGAGAGGTTTCTGTCAGAGTGAGATGATCTACATCAGACATATTGATCTTCTTCTCATCCTGGTCTGATTCATCCATCCACACCACACCAGGTATCTCTGTCCTCCACCTCTTCTCCACAGCTTCCTCCAGGCTGGGCAGGTTGCTCATCTGGTCATACACGTCACCTGTCAGCAGACTCTGTCCCAGGAAGCGCAGGCTTTCTAAGTTGACCTCTGCCAGTTGTTGTTCATCTTCTGTTGATGCGGCCACTTTGTCCACCCTGGTGGCTGCTTTCTCCAGGTTTGACATCAGCATCTCCTCCTGCTGAGCCAGCTTCTCTCTGATCTGTTGGAACGTGCTGCTCACCTGCGTCTTCAGGCTGACAATGTGATGTTGAGCCTTGTTTACCTGTTGCTGAGAGGTCTGTCTGGCCAGATCTACACATTTCAGTAACTTGTCAATCCTCTTCAGTAATGTGTCCAGTCTCTCCTCACACGGCTTGACAAAGGGACGTAGAGATGTAATATGATGGTCACTGTGATCCGTGTTAAAGCATTCATGACATATTATTTCATCACATGTTTTACAGTACATGTCAAGCATGTGATTTGAGTGTTGACCACACGGGTGATGTGATTTAGTTGATGACGTCACTTTGCCCTTGGCTTCTGCTGCTGTTATTGTTTGATGTTTTCTAGTGAATCGACCAACAGAATGTTCATCAGTACATGTCTGACACAGATATTCCTGGTCATTTGTACAATACATAACAGCTTCACCCTGACAATCCTCTAGTGAACATACCACCACCTCTCTATCAGCACTAGCCGTCACTTTCATCAAATCTTCATCACCATCAGTCTCATTAGTGATCAGCTCCTTCAGGTTGTCCATGAAGAAGTTTGGAGGCAGGTTAGTGAGGTCACCCTCAGGAAGGGTTGTAATCTTTCTACAAATAGGACAGGTCAACTTCTGTGGGTCAGTGGCTTGAGCTATGTACTTCTGTAGACAATCTACACAGAAACTATGGTGACACTGTAGAATACAGGATCTCTGCATGTCCTCCATGCACAGAGTACACTGTAGGTACTCCATCAACACAGACTTCTTCACAGTAGCCATGGCGATTGATTCAATCTAAAACAAACAAAGGGAAATGTTCGATATTGTATTAAATAGTCCGAAAAAACTAAAGTGATACCTATCATTTTGTTTGTTTCTATAACTGAATCTTCACAAGTGGAAAGTCTCAGTTTATATTGAGGGTGCTAACGCATTGATTAAACTAAAATACTAATACTCCATGTCGGAGACATATACCTTTAACATGATTAATTATCAGATTATGCCAAAATTGAAGGTGATTTGTTTTGTATGATTCTAGGAAAATTGTGATATGCATCCTCTCACGATAATAATGAAGATTGTTTTCGATAAACCATGTGGTTTTAATGACGTCATAATTTAAACACTTTGATCACAAAACGTCATTTGCCGCACGGCGGGGAGTTTCGAGTGAAAGGGTCACAAATATATTAAAAATAATGTTTCTCCTTCAAATGTACATGTGGCAGCTCAAACATGTACATGATTGTAAGCGAAAGGCTTCAAAATGTACATGTGGCAGCTCAAACACGTACATGATTGTAAGCGAAAGGCTTCAAAATGTACATGTGGCAGCTCAAACATGTACATGATTGTAAGCGAAAGGCTTCAAAATGTACATGTGGCAGCTCAAACATGTACATGACTGTAAGCGAAAGGATTCAAAATGTACATGTGGCAGCTCAAACATGTACATGACTGTAAGCGAAAGGATTCAAAATGTACATGTGGCAGCTCAAACATGTACATGACTGTAAGCGAAAGGCTTCAAAATGTACATGTGGCAGCTCAAACATGTACATGACTGTAAGCGAAAGGATTCAAAATGCACATGTGGCAGCTCAAACATGTACATGACTGTAAGCGAAAGGCTTCAAAATGTACATGTGGCAGCTCAAACATGTACATGACTGTAAGCGAAAGGATTCAAAAAGTACATGTGGCAGCTCAAACACGTACATGATTGTAAGCGAAAGGCTTCAAAATGTACATGTGGCAGCTCAAACACGTACATGACTGTAAGCGAAAGGATTCAAAATGTACATGTGGCAGCTCAAACATGTACATGACTGTAAGCGAAAGGATTCAAAATGTACATGTGGCAGCTCAAACATGTACATGACTGTAAGCGAAAGGCTTCAAAATGTACATGTGGCAGCTCAAACATGTACATGACTGTAAGCGAAAGGCTTCAAAATGTACATGTGGCAGCTCAAACATGTACATGACTGTAAGCGAAAGGATTCAAAATGTACATGTGGCAGCTCAAACACGTACATGATTGTAAGCGAAAGGCTTCAAAATGTACATGTGGCAGCTCAAACATGTACATGACTGTAAGCGAAAGGATTCAAAATGTACATGTGGCAGCTCAAACATGTACATGACTGTAAGCGAAAGGATTCAAAATGTACATGTGGCAGCTCAAACATGTACATGACTGTAAGCGAAAGGCTTCAAAATGTACATGTGGCAGCTCAAACACGTACATGATTGTAAGCGAAAGGCTTCAAAATGTACATGTGGCAGCTCAAACATGTACATGACTGTAAGCGAAAGGATTCAAAATGTACATGTGGCAGCTCAAACATGTACATGATTGTAAGCGAAAGGCTTCAAAATGTACATGTGGCAGCTCAAACATGTACATGACTGTAAGCGAAAGGCTTCAAAATGTACATGTGGCAGCTCAAACATGTACATGACTGTAAGCGAAAGGCTTCCTGGCGAAATAATCATCCTGACAACATTTGATATGATCAACAGACTCACCGGGGGGGGGGGGGGGCAATCAGTGTGTATAAAGCAAATCTTAATTCAGTGAATGAATATTGCCCAATCATGGAAATATCACGACAGAAGGAAGCCCGAAGTCGGGACTATGCCCTACTCTTATCGAAATACTTCAAGGGTTCCTCATCGTGCACAGTACAATAGACAACACTGCACACCCCATACCTTTGGACAGTTTGGAGCGCGGTATATGTACAGACCCGATGACAAATATCTGATCCTATTGGGTTTTGAACCCAGTATCTCTGAGTATCGAGCCACACCCTGACCAAATGATTTCACAGTACAATAGACAACACTGCACACCCCACACCTTTGAAAAGTTAAGAGTATCGAGCCGAACGAAATGATTTCAATTGAGCCATATCATCAAGTGTCGCTGAGTATCGAGCCGGACGAAATGATTTCAATTGAGCCATATCATCAAGTGTCGCTGAGTATCGAGCCGGACCAAATGATCCCAATTGAGCCATATCATCAAGTGTCGCTGAGTATCGAGCCGGACGAAATGATTTCAATTCAGCCATATCATCAAGTGTCGCTCAGTATCGAGCCGGACCAAATGATCCCAATTGAGCCATATCATCAAGTGTCGCTGAGTATCGAGCCGGACCAAATGATTTCAATTGAGCCATATCATCAAGTGTCTCTGAGTATCGAGCCGGACCAAATGATCCCAATTGAGCCATATCACCAAGTGTCGCTGAGTATCGAGCCGGACCAAATGATTTCAATTGAGCCATATCATCAAGTGTCGCTGAGTATCGAGCCGGACCAAATGATTTCAATTGAGCCATATCATCAAGTGTCGCTCAGTATCGAGCCGGACGAAATGATCCCAATTGAGCCATATCATCAATCAAGTGTCGCTGAGTATCGAGCCGGACCAAATGATTTCAATTGAGCCATATCATCAAGTGTCGCTGAGTATCGAGCCGGACGAAATGATTTCAATTGAGCCATATCATCAAGTGTCGCTGAGTATCGAGCCGGACGAAATGATCCCAATTGAGCCATATCACCAAGTGTCGCTGAGTATCGAGCCGGACCAAATGATCCCAATTGAGCCATATCATAAAGTGTCGCTGAGTATCGAGCCGGACCAAATGATTTCAATTGAGCCATATCATCAAGTGTCGCTGAGTATCGAGCCGGACCAAATGATTTCAATTGAGCCATATCATTAAGTGTCGCTGAGTATCGAGCCGGACGAAATGATCCCAATTGAGCCATATCATAAAGTGTCGCTGCAATGAAAGAGTTAACCCAGCTAGCACGAGGCATTGACACAATGTTGTTTTAATGTTGGCTCACCGTCTTCGACGTCGGCCCAACATTAAAGCAACATTGGGTCAATGCCTCGTGCTAGTTCAATGTTGTTTTAATGTTGGCCCATCGTCTTCGACGTCGGCCCAACATTAAAACAACATCGGGTCAATGCCTCGTGTTATGTGGGAACCCTTCAAACAAGAAACATTGAACCAATCGTTGTTTACTGCTGGAGCACTCTCATCAACGTTGGCCCAACATTTATCTAACATTGGTTCAATGTGGTTTACAGCTCAACCAACATTCATCTAACATTGGTTCAACGTCACATGTTTGCTGGTAATTAAGATCTGCTCTGATGACGCTAATGATTCTATGAGGTCTGAACCAGCTTTGTTACAGCGTTGTTACAGCGTTGTTACAGCGTTGTTACAGATCTGGATCTGACTGTTTGTCTCTTCACTATAACATGTATAAATACCAGACATGGTGTCTGGCCCTACGCAGCAAACAAAAAACTTTTGTATAACATTTGTACAATGTTGGGCCAACGTCGAAGACGTTGGGCCGGCGTTGTACAAATGTTATACAAATGTTTTGTGTTTCTGGGTATTGTGGGCTCGACGCTGGCCCAACTCTAACCCAACGACTGGCGGGTCCAGAATGTGAAGAAAGGGGCACAGGGAGGTCGGGTAAATTTAGGCCAACTTTTTGAGACTTTTTCAAGTATTGGGCGAAAATAGGTTGCTCGCCGCTGAGCCCCTTTCTAGCTCACGGGATCTGCGCTGCCAACATTGGTTTGACGTTCTGTGTTTGCTGGGACTGGTTGTATTGTATGTTATATCACAGAAAACACGGGTTGACCCAAGGTTTCCTCAAAGTTGAATCACAGTCTGCGACACTGGCCCAATTTTGAACCAACATTGGGTCAACATCTTTTATGTGCTGTCAGTGTATTGTGACTGCCTGTCAGGCCAACCCAGCAAACACAATATTGTGTTGGATTAATTTGGTTCTGTGACATCGATCTATCACCTGTTGGTGAGTGCCTCCGGTTTGCTGATTGTAGGTTAGGCCTACAGTCTGTTTCACCAGAACCTGGGAGTAGCCTTTTTCCAATTTGCTCCGTCGCTCTTCAATTTTTTTAACAAAATTTTTTTCGCATTATTTTTTCATCTTCCCCCAACATCCCTGAAAATTTAGTGGATTTTTTCCGTGTATTAGCGAATTTAGACCACTTGGCATGTAATAAAGTTTCAAAATTACAGCTCTCTTTGACACCATTGCCGTGAAACAAGAATCCTATTACATGCCAAATGGTCTAACTTCCAAAATACACAACAAAATTGCACCAAATTTTCAGGGATGTTAGGGGAACATGAAAAAATGATCTGAGAAAAAATTTGTTACAAAATTTTAAAGAGCGTCCGAGCAAATTAGAAAAAGGCTACTCCCAGGTTCTGGTGAAACAGACTGTAGTCAGTATGCTCACTGAGTATTCCCCTGAGTTTATATTGCTCACAGCTAATATAATTATTAGTCAGACTTTAGAGTAAATTTTCCACACATATTAGAGGTAATACTATGTGCTACTTACTCATTCAGATTCTGATAAATTCCATTGTTTTCTCTTATTTATTTGTCTGGATACAGTACACCTGTCTCTGTCCTGGCGATTGTGGCGTGATATTTATCAGATCAGTCCACAAGTCCACACACTGCTCTGTGTACACATTAGTCCACAAACAGAGAGGTCAATAACTAGATAACCACCTCTATAACCACCTGTATAACCACCGTGACGTATACCAGATGTCAGGACTACACAGAAAACACGAGACGTTCAACCAATGTTGCTTTAATGTTGGGCCAGCGTCGTAGACGGTGGCCCAACAATAAACCAGCATTGGGTCAACCCTTTAAGTGCTGTGTTAGGCCTACTCCTTGATAATGTTTCATTTGAGGTAACATTGCAAACTTAACCCTTTGACTGCTACGTACGCACGACTATAACCATTGCTGATGTAATTACCAGCTGAACCCTTGTCCTGCTAGGGCCGTATATATAGTTCCTTTGGGATACAGTCCAAATATAATGTCATTTAGCCCTTATCCCACTAAGGTAATATATTTACACTTTTATGCATTTGGAACTCGTGTCTCACTATAATAACCCCAGCAAACACAAAACATGTGTATAGGCCTAACATTTGTAAAATGTTGGACCAACGCCGAAGACGTTAGGCCGACGCTATACAAATATTATACACATGTTTTGTGTTTGCTAGGGCAACCCAGAAAGTGGGTGAAAATTACACATATTTGTTCAATTTGAGACCAAACAATTGCAAATCTTGATGTTTAAACACACATTTCGTCCCAATAACAGTGATTTAGTCGGCTAATAGAACTGACCCTTTTAGTACGTGGGCCGTCGCCATGATGGCCTAAATGGTGTACCCTAAAGTACGTGGGCCGTCGTCACGACGGCCTAATTATATGACGTCATACTTTTGGGTCCGGTACTGGGGGGAACATTAATGCTAGTAGTGAAAGTGTTAAAAACGACTTTAAGGGTTCAGTTGATAAAATCGATTGTAGTCGATGATCAGTAAATCGATTGTAGTCGATGATCAGTAAATCGATTGTAGTCGATGATCAGTAAATCGATTGTAGTCGATGATCAGTAAATCGATTGTAGTCGATGATCAGTAAATCGATTGTAGTCGATGATCAGTAAATCGATTGTAGTCGATGATCAGTAAATCGATTGTAGTCGATGATCAGTAAATCGATTGTAGTCGATGATCAGTAAATCGATTGTAGTCGATGATCAGTAAGTCGATTGTAGTCGATGATCAGTAAATCGATTGTAGTCGATGATCAGTAAAGCAATTGTAGTCGATGATCAGTGAATGAAATAACTCAAGTTGAGTGATGTCAATTTTTATGATCAGTGAATCAAATAACTCAAGTTGAGTGATGTCTACCTTTATGATCAATGAATCAAATAACTCAAGTTGAGATATGTCTACTTTTATGATCAGTAAATGAAATAACTCAAGTTGAGTGATGTCTACTTTATGATCAGTAAATCAATTAACTCAAGTTGAGATATGTCTATTTTTATGATCAGTAAATAAAATAACTCAAGTTGAGTGATGTCTACTTTTATGATCAGTAAATCTAATAACTAAAGTTAAGTGATGTCTACCTTTATGATCAGTGAATCAAATAATTCAAGTTGAGATATGTCTATTTTTATGATCAGTGAATCAAATAACTCAAGTTGAGTGATGTCTACCTTTATGATCAATGAATCAAATAACTCAAGTTGAGATATGTCTATTTTTATGATCAGTAAATGAAACAACTCAAGTTGAGTGAGGTCTACCTTTATGATCAGTAAATCAAATAACTCAAGTTGAGGTATGTCTATTTTTATGATCAGTAAATCAAATAACTCAAGTTGAGTGATGTCTACTTTTATGATCAAGAATCTAATAACTGAAGTTGAGTGATGTCTACTTTTATGAACAGTGAATCTAATAACTCAAGTTGAGATATGTCTATTTTTATGATCAGTAAATCAAATAACTCAAGTTGAGAGATGTCTACTTTTATGATCAGTGAATCTAATAACTCAAATTGAGTGATGTCTACCTTTATGATCAGTGAATCAAATAATTCAAGTTGAGATATGTCTATTTTTATGATCAGTGAATCAAATAACTCAAGTTGAGATATGTCTATTTTTATGATCAGTAAATCAAATAATTCAAGTTAAGTGATGTCTATTTTTATGATCAGTGAATCAAATAACTCAATTTCACAGGATAGATATTTCACAAGATGTATTTCCACAGTCTTTTATATGTTGGTATAAAAATGTCACTTCTTTACACAGATAGGCTAAACTGGGCTATACATGAGACCCTAGCATGCCTGAGTAGCCTAAGGTGGGGAGATAAACATGACATTCGCAAATACAGGATTTGAAACTTGATTCTGTTTTTGGCCATTTCTGTACACGCGTAGGCTAAATCGGTCTGGTGTGAGGCCATCTGATTATACTGATTTCTTCCCAGATATCCCAGTCAGCACGTGACGTTGGCCCAGCGTTGTCCGCATGCTGGCACAACGTTAGCGATGCTGGCCCAGTGTTTCTGAAACGTGATTAGAAAGTGTATTCTGGTAATTTTCATCTATCGCCCTCTAATAACTGTACTGTGGGCAGTAGGCAGTATGCAGGTATTTTGAAATGTTTGGAATGGAGGTAGACTCATATTATTCACCCTTAAAGTGTATTCTGGTAATTTTCATCTATCCCCCTCTAATAACGGCACTGTAGGCAGTAGGCAGTAAGCAGGTATTTTGAAATGTTTGGAATGGAGGTAGACTCATAATATTCACCCTTTAAGTGCTACAGTTACTATTATATTTTCACCCACTTCAACTCTACCGCGACCCACAACTTGAAGTGAGTGAAAATTGCTGATATTTGTCTAATCTGAAACCAAACATTTGTAAATGTTGCTATTTAAACACTCATTTCATTCCCAATGACAGTGATTTAACTTGCAAGCTGGTTAGGGGGGCACCATTCAATCTCCCGGGCGGGGGGGGGGGGGGGCTTTGGAATTTTTGTCGCGGCGAAGTATTTATTTGAACCTTGCTCGGCTGACAATTTTAAATTTTATTACATGGTTATATACATCTTCATCTATCCAGTTGTCTGCCACCGGCAGAACCTGGATAACCCGTATATGTGCTATGTGTTCAGAACCCACCTCCTCCCTCCTCCTCCCTGGCCAATTCACAGTTGATTCAGGCGGCCCAAACAATCTGACCTGAGTGTGACCTCCACGCTGCAGTCAGTAAACCAGTGACGTCATAATGAATATTCATGTTGCTCGCACCCCTCATTTTCGTACCCGCTTCACACACACCTGTTGTCAAGGTCAGACTGGTAGTCTGACGGTCAGACCTGATACGGCAAGGTGGGTTATATAGGACAGTTCTTGAAGTAAATTACTGATTTCACGTAGGGTCCGCCCGAAATTATTTATTTTAAAAATACTACACCCCACCCCCCCTCGAGATCGAATGGTGGGCACTTAGGCCTTAGGGAGATGCTGTTAGTGTTTGTTGATACTGCCCTGTATAGACAAACAACAGTAACTGCTTACTTTACAAGTCGGAAGTTACTGCTGTTTGTCTAAAATCAAGTGGAAACATTACTGTCAGTTTGATAACATTTTTCTGCTATTATGACGTCACCATTCTATATTTAATTTGGAACGTGTAGCCTATACACTGCTAGTTTTTTCAAAATATTATCAAAATCATGTTCCAATTCTCTGTCAAAATGTAACCTCTACATAATTATTTGGCCATATATTATTTATAATCCTAATCTGTAAACCATGTAAACGGTGTTCATTTGAGTGGGTTAGGTGTGAGCCTTTAGGCGAACACTTTATTCATTGCAGTGCTGGTATATCCTATTTAAAGCTGCCGGATTCATTAATTCATTCTACCAATCTCTTGTGAGTTCCACCCAAGCGGTATTTATTTCAATCCAGCCCAGATATATACATGCACAAGGCCATCAGAAAATAGTGAAAAGTGTAAATCAGTTGTTTTATATTTCTCCAATAGTTTATGCCGTGAAATATGTCACCTGTGTCAACCACTTCATTGGTTCTTAAGGTTTAAAGTGTCAACCTTCTCAGTGCTGAGAAATAATGAATATATCATAGTCGCCCATAGCATTTTACGGGTTATAATACTTAGGATAAGGAACTATAAGGTTTAAAGTGTCAACCTTCTCAGGACTGAGAAATAATGAATATATCATAGTCGCCCATAGCATTTTATGGGTTATAATACTTAGGATAAGGAACTATAAGGTTTAAAGTGTCAACCTTCTCAGTGCTGAGACATAATAAATAATCAACATATCAAGCTAAGTGACATGGTATACACAAGGTCGCTTCATATCAAGCTAAGTGACATGGTATACACAAGGTCGCTTTATATCAAGCAAAGTGACATGGTATACACAAGGTCGCTTCATATCAAGCTAAGTGACATGGTATACACAAGGTCGCTTTACATCAAGCAAATTGACATGGTATACACAAGGTCGCTTTATATCAAGCTAAGTGACATGGTATACACAAGGTCGCTTTATATCAAGCTAAGTGACATGGTATACACAAGGTCGCTTCATATCAAGCTAAGTGACATGGTATACACAAGGTCGCTTCATATCAAGCTAAGTGACATGGTATACACAAGGTGGCTTCATATCAAGCTAAGTGACATGGTATACACAAGGTCGCTTCATATCAAGCTAAGTGACATGGTATACACAAGGTCGCTTCATATCAAGCTAAGTGACATGGTATAAACAAGGTCGCTTTATATCAAGCAGAGTGACATGTATACACAAGGTCGCTTCATATAAAGCCAAGTAACATGGTATACACAAGGTCGCTTCATATCAAGCTAAGTGACATGGTATACACAAGGTCGCTTCATATAAAGCTAAGTGACATGGTATACACAAGGTCGCTTCATATCAAGCTAAGTGACATGGTATAAACAAGGTCGCTTTATATCAAGCAGAGTGACATGTATACACAAGGTCGCTTCATATAAAGCCAAGTAACATGGTATACACAAGGTCGCTTCATATCAAGCTAAGTGACATGGTATACACAAGGTTGCTTCATATCAAGCTAAGTGATAAGGTATACACAAGGTCGCTTCATATCAAGCAAAGTGATATGGTATACACAAGGTCGTTTCTAGTCTATTGGCAAATTCAGACAATTTCGAGGTCAGGAAAAACCAGAGAAATTTCAAAAGCTTTCTGAAATTTATATTTTTTCAAATAAAGCCCTGAGCGCCGGTTTAACCCTTTGCGCTGCTGAATTATTTGTTTCTAGTTTTGCTAACGTAATTTCCAGCTTTAAATGACAAAAACTATTTCTATCCATGTGGAGAAAAATAGGCAGCACCTAAAATGATTTATTTGATTATCTGAGCATCTATTGCAAACTATTTGATCAATTTCAGAGCCATTTCATTTGGTTCAACATTTGCTTGAAACCGTAAGGAAAGGGTGCCGTTAGCAGAAGGGTTAACCCAGAAAACACACACGTTGACCCAATGCTGAGCTAATGCTGACCCAGCGTCGTAGACGGTGGGCCAGCATTGGCCCAGCATTGGGTCAACGTGTCGTGTTAGCTGAGTTAACCCTTACACTGCGGGGACCGTCTTTATATGTCAGATTCTGACGTATGAAGACGGTCCACGTATAAAGACGGCCCCCGCACTGAAAAGGTTAAAATATTTATAATGGCCGTAGACCCATACCATAGGTATTTAAGTGAAGCAGAAAGAGCTGACTAAGATATGTATGATGATTTCAAACTGAAAAACCCCGTCAGCCCTCAGCGCTTAAAGGATTATGTCAAACCCCGTCAGCCGTCAGCGCTTAAAGGGTTATGTCAAACCCCGTCAGCCGTCAGCGCTTAAAGGGTTATGTCAAACCCCGTCAGCCGTCAGCGCTTAAAGGGTTATGTCAGCCGTCAGCGCTTAAAGGGTTATGTCAAACCCCATCAGCCGTCAGCGCTTAAAGGGTTATGTCAAACCCCGTCAGCCGTCAGCGCTTAAAGGGTTATGTCAGCCGTCAGCGCTTAAAGGGTTATGTCAAACCCCATCAGCCGTCAGCGCTTAAAGGGTTATGTCAAACCCCGTCAGCGCTCAAAGGGTTATGTCAAACCCCGTCAGCCGTCAGCGCTTAAAGGGTTATGTCAGCCGTCAGCGCTTAAAGGGTTATGTCAAACCGTGTCAGCCGTCAGCGCTCAAAGGGTTATGTCAAACCCCGTCAGCCGTCAGCGCTTAAAGGGTTATGTCAAACCCCGTCAGCCGTCAGCGCTCAAAGGGTTATGTGAAACCCCGTCAGCCGTCAGCGCTTAAAGGGTTATGTCGTCAGCGCTTAAAGGGTTATGTCAAACCCCGTCAGCCGTCAGCGCTTTAAGGGTTATGTCGTCAGCGCTTAAAGGGTTATGTCAAACCCCGTCAGCCGTCAGCGCTTAAAGGGTTATGTCAGCCGTCCGTGCTTAAAGGGTTATGTCAAACCGTGTCAGCCGTCAGCGCTCAAAGGGTTATGTCAAACCCCGTCAGCCGTCAGCGCTTAAAGGGTTATGTCAAACCCCGTCAGCCGTCAGCGCTCAAAGGGTTATGTGAAACCCCGTCAGCCGTCAGCGCTTAAAGGGTTATGTCGTCAGCGCTTAAAGGGTTATGTCAAACCCCGTCAGCCGTCAGCGCTTTAAGGGTTATGTCGTCAGCGCTTAAAGGGTTATGTCAAACCCCGTCAGCCGTCAGCGCTCAAAGGGTTATGTCAAACCCCGTCAGCCGTCAGCGCTTAAAGGGTTATGTCAAACCCCGTCAGCCGTCAGCGCTTAAAGGGTTATGTCAAACCCCGTCAGCCGTCAGCGCTCAAAGGGTTATGTGAAACCCCGTCAGCCGTCAGCGCTTAAAGGGTTATGTCGTCAGCGCTTAAAGGGTTATGTCAAACCGTGTCAGCCGTCAGCGCTCAAAGGGTTATGTCAAACCCCGCCAGCCGTCAGCGCTCAAAGGGTTATGTCAAACCCCGTCAGCCGTCAGCGCTTAAAGGGTTATGTCAAACCCCGTCAGCCGTCAGCGCTTAAAGGGTTATGTCGTCAGCGCTTAAAGGGTTATGTCAAACCCCGTCAGCCGTCAGCGCTTAAAGGGTTATGTCAAACCCCGTCAGCCGTCAGCGCTTAAAGGGTTATGTCAAACCCCGTCAGCCGTCAGCGCTTAAAGGGTTATGTGAAACCCCGTCAGCCGTCAGCGCTTAAAGGGTTATGTCAAACCCCGTCAGCCGTCAGCGCTTAAAGGGTTATGTCAAACCCCGTCAGCCGTCAGCGCTTAAAGGGTTATGTCAAACCCCGTCAGCGCTTAAAGGGTTATGTCAAACCCCGTCAGCCCGTCAGCGCTCAAAGGGTTATGTCAAACCCCGTCAGCGCTTAAAGGGTTATGTCAAACCCCGTCAGCCCGTCAGCGCTCAAAGGGTTATGTCAAACCCCGTCAGCCGTCAGCGCTTAAAGGGTTATGTCAAACCCCGTCAGCCGTCAGCGCTTAAAGGGTTATGTCAAACCCCGTCAGCGCTTAAAGGGTTATGTCAAACCCCGTCAGCCCGTCAGCGCTCAAAGGGTTATGTCAAACCCCGTCAGCCGTCAGCGCTTAAAGGGTTATGTCAAACCCCGTCAGCCCGTCAGCGCTTAAAGGGTTATGTCAAACCCCGTCAGCCGTCAGCGCTTAAAGGGTTATGTCAAACCCCGTCAGCTGTCAGCGCTTAAAGGGTTATGTCAAACCCCGTCAGCGCTTAAAGGGCTATGTCAAACCCCGTCAGCGCTTAAATGGTTATGTCAAACCCCGTCAGCCCGTCAGCGCTCAAAGGGTTATGTTAAACCCCGTCAGCCGTCAGCGCTTAAAGAGTTATGTCAAACCCCGTCAGCCCGTCAGCGCTCAAAGGGTTATGTCAAACCCTGTCAGCCGTCAGCGCTTAAAGGGTTATGTCAAACCCCGTCAGCCGTCAGCGCTTAAAGGGTTATGTATCCATTCTGATGAAAAAATAGGATATTTCGTAAAAAACGAAATTAATGGGATTATCGGGTAATTATGTTTTTGCTCTCCTCTCTACAATTTCAAGTAAATCAAATTCAATATTCCAGTCTATATGGACAAAAATATGGGATCAAGTATAGTATTCTACCCCGACCAATCAAATAGTGGCTCATACTGAGACGTGACCAGATCAGCCGTTATTTAGTTGTTATTTAAATTAGGTGGTAAAACATCACAGTTGCGCTTGCAATAGATAATCCCTGGTTTCATATCAACACTAATTACAATCAGGTCGGCGAACTATAAACCACGAAAATAATTATCTGATTATAATTATTGATTTTAACAATATGTGACCTATCGGCATTTAATCGAGTAATCAGGCACATGACGAATTTACTTGAAGTGCAGAAATGCCAAAACAAAAAATGAAATTATTTCATTTTTTTGTTGTATTGAATCAATGGATTAATAATATACATGATATAGTTAGGCGACAGCAGTGGTTTTCGCTGGATATTTTTGCAGGGAATTTCAAAGAGAGACGCCATGAATTAATGCCGTCTTCTGAAGCCGGCACGGCATTGGGCCAACGCTTAATGTGTTGGGCCAATGCTTTACTGATCTTAATCACACAGCACTAAGTCCATCCACCCCAGGGATCTGTGTATACATCACTTGACACTAAACTGTAGATATTGACCCAATGCTGGCCTAATGCTGGTTCACGGTGTACGGCGCTGGGCCAACAATAACCCAACATTGGGTTAATGTCACGTGCTTCCTGTTACCCTGTACCCTGGGGCTCGCTCCATGCCTCTACCCCGTTCCCTGTCAGAGGACAGGGGTTGTTGACCCAATGCTGGCTTAGTGTTGGGCCAGTGTGGTAGACGGTGGACCAACATTCAGGTGACATTGGGTGAATGTCTGGTGTTTTTTGGGTTAATTAAGTAAGGTACCTTGCACCCTGATCCTAGTGCAGGTGTACTGGGATCTCCCTGATCCTAGTGCAGGTGTACTGGGATCTCCCTGATCCTAGTGCAGGTGTACTGGAATCTCCCTGATCCTAGTGCAGGTGTACTGGGATCTCCCTGATCCTAGTGCAGGTGTACTGGAATCTCCCTGATCCTAGTGCAGGTGTACTGGGATCTCCCTGATCCTAGTGCAGGTGTACTGGAATCTCCCTGATACTAGTGCAGGTGTACTGGAATCTCCCTGATCCTAGTGCAGATGTACTGGAATCTCCCTGATCCTAGTGCAGGTGTACTGGGATATCCCTGATCCTAGTGCAGGTGTACTGGAATCTCCCTGATCCTAGTGCAGGTGTACTGGGATCTCCCTGATCCTAGTGCAGGTGTACTGGGATCTCCCTGATCCTAGTGCAGGTGTACTGGAATCTCTTGTCACCCCTTCCAGATCCCTATCTACCCCCCCCCCTTCACACCCCAGCCCGATGCCCCCCCCCCCCGCGATCCCGCCCCCTGAAAGAACACATGGTTGTGCTATCTCAGCAAACAGGAGCCCTTGTCCCAATGCCGCTTCAATGTTGGGCCACCGTCTGCGACGCTAGCCCAACATTGATTCGCATTGGGACAAGGGCTCATGTTTTCTAGGATGTCAGCAGATCCCAAAACAAGCAGGAGACCCTGGTTCGATTCTGGGCCAACGTAGTAGACGATGGACCAACATCTACCCTCCAGACACAGGATTCGAAATTCCCTGGTGGTCTGAGACCGAACACGCTACCTCTCGATCACAGAGGCTCCCCACAATATTGAATGATTACGAGTCAGAGGTGAAGAAACATTTTGTTTCTTTGAAACTTGAAGGCCAGAGTGGGGTATACAAATTCCAGTACACAATGAGCAGATGAGCTAAGCCAATCAAAAAATTAAGAATCTCCGTAATTTATTTAATTAGTTTATCAAAGGGGTTCACCACTGTCATGAATACGTTATCTGACCGATAATGGACAGTTACCTGATAATAGAAAGCGCTTTGTTGTGGTTTGTGACGTGGTACACGTTCAGCACTTTGACGGTTCTTTATTTTCTGCTCCATCTATAGAACCCGTGTTGATCCTTGTGGCAGCATTGGCCCAATGTTGGGTCAATGGTGGGTGACCCACCATTGACTCAATATTGGGTAAATGGTAGGTCACCGTCCACTAGCCCAACATTGGGTCAATGGTGGGTCACCGTTGTAACCCACCATTGGCCCAATATTGGGTCAATGGTGGGTCACCGTTGTAGACGGTAACCCACCATTGGCCCAATATTGGGTCAATGGTGGGTCACCGTTGTAGACGGTGACCCACCATTGTCCCAATCTTGGGTCAATGGTGGGTCACCGTTGTAGACGGTGACCCACCATTGACTCAATATTGGGTCAATGGTGGGTCACCGTTGTAGACGGTGATCCACCATTGACCCAATATTGGGTGAAAGCTGACCAGTAGCCTTTACCAGTCATTGCATTGATGTTTTTTTAAGGCTGATTATTGATGCAGTTAAGGATATATTCAGAACCTGCCGGATGACATCTTGTCATCCCTGAGCAATTTGCGCCGGGGGGGGGGGGGCAAAATTCAAGGTCAAAGGTCGATGTCGAGGTGAGAAAAAGTGTAATACCTCTTGTTGTGTAGTTTCGACTGAAAAAAATCATTTCTTATATTCTTTTTATGATTTAATGTAATCTTCAAGGTCAAAGGGTCACCGGATCGAATCCCGAGCCTGGCAGTTATTAACCAAAGAGACCAAAGGGTTTTTTCAATTTTAAATTATCATATCAATCATGACTTTAGTTTCATTGGTTATGGGTCCAAATATTTTACTTTTTCAGTTCGGGGACCGACTTTAGACGTCAGATTCTGACGTCTAAAGTCGGTCCCGCACTTAAAGGGTTAAGTCGGTCCCCGCACTGAAAGGGTTTACTGACGACGCTGGCCCAACATTAAACCAACCATCTTGTGTTTACTGGTTGGTGGCGAGCACATTTAACTTACTATATTACTCTATAGCTGTGGCTTTGCCATCGTGGAATTAACACTTTCAGTTCGGGAGACGTCAGAATCTGACGTCCAAGCCTATAGAGCCATCAGATCCTGACTTCTAATGTCGATCCCCGCGCCGAAAGGGTAAAACATATTTTATAATGCAGTAGAGCCATAACATATATATTCAAATAAAGCGGAAACAACTAAGACTTCTACGATGATTTAAAATGAAAAAACCGCTTTGGTTTCCAAGGGTTATACAAACATATGACAGCGTTGTAGGGTTAGGTGCTTTCTTGGGTAAATCCTCGCCATTTCTCTCCATTTGATCCTTTAATGCATCGTGAGGGCTTAAAGGGTTAAGTACCCTAGTGACCCAAGGGTTAATGTTAGTAATTAAACACCTGAGTGTCTCAAGGGTTAATGCTCTTAATATAGTAATCACATATTATTGACATTTAAAGGCCTAACTGTGTTAAGTCCGTTTAATGAGCATGTCTGCTTACCAATAGGCCTATATTTGCTGAATTTCAGACTAATCTAGTCTCTATTGGACGAGTCTATGCACAGGCCTACTCTAGAGTCAACGTGATACATTGATATGATGCTGGGATAATGTTGGTCCACCGTCTACGAAGCCGGCACAACATTAGCCCAACATCGGCTCGATGTCTGACGTTACAGCCTGTGTGTGTGGGAGGCACCCTATACCCCCTGACAGCCTGATACTATATGGCGCATCTATGTAACCTGGGAGCTTAAAGGGTCAATCTGTGACGTCTAAATAATAATATAAGTGTAAAAATGGACCTGGGAGCTTAAAGGGTCAATCTGTGACGTCTAAATAATGATATAAGTGTAAAAATGGACCTGGGAGCTTAAAGGGTCAATCTGTGACGTCTAAATAATAATATAAGTGTAAAAATTGACCTGGGAGCTTAAAAGGTCAATCTGTGACGTCTAAATAATGATATAAGTCGGGGCGTCAGAATAGACGTTCTGACGTCCCGACTTTAGACATCAGAATCTGACGTCTAAAGTCGGGACGTCAGAATCTGACGTCTATTCTGACTTTTGAAGTCGATCCCCGCACGCTGTAAGAATCTGACGTCTACAGACGTGAGATTCTAAAGTTGGGCGTCAGATTCTGACGTCCCGACGTCTAAAGTCGGGACGTCAAAATCTGACGTCTATTCTGACTTCTAAAGTCGATCCCCGCGCTGTAAGAATCTGACGTCTACAGACGTGAGATTCTAAAGTTGGGCGTCAGATTCCGACGTCCCGACGTCTAAAGTCGGGACGTCAGAATCTGACGTCTATTTTGACTTCTAAAGTCGATCCCCGCGCTGTAAGAATCTGACGTCTACAGACGTGAGATTCTAAAGTTGGGCGTCAGATTCTGACGTCCCGTCTTTAGACGTCAGATTCTGACGTCTAAAGTAGGGACGTCAGAATTTGACGTCTATTCTGACTTCAGAGGTCGATCCCCGCGCTGAAAGAATCTGACGTCTACAGACGTGAGATTCTGGCGTCTAAAGTATGTACGTCAGAATGTGACGTCTATTCTGACGTCTAAAGTCGATCCTTGGGCTGTAAGGGTTAAAGGGTTACGCTTTGCTGTCTAAATAATGTACATGGGGTGTAAAGGGTGCAGAGAGTGCGGGCTGATATCTGATCCCTGCATGAAACAGGACGCTGACCAGGGATTGTTTGATGACCCCTAAAGACCCCTGTGCCTCCTAATGACCCCTGTCACCCCTAATGACCCCTGTCACCCATAATGACATTCTATCAGATGAACGAACAACAAACACTTTCTTTCTCCAAAATCAGCTGGCTTTTCAGCTTCAGTATAATAATATCGTATTTACAAACCAGGAACATATTATTAATTGTAATAATATTAACCTGGGTCTTTTTCATATAGCGGTACTCTCTTTGTTTTTCAATGGCAGATAGAACACAATACGGACACCCAATGTTAGATGAATGTTGGCCGACCATCACAACGCTGGCCCAACATTCATCTGACATTGGGTGAACGTTCCCACACTTTTTAAAATACAAATTTGAAGGATTTTCAAGGACCTTTTAAGGATTTCTCAATATTTTTCAAGGACCTTTTTTGTGCATGTTAAAAAATTGGTTGGCGGATTACAATAATAATTCGTCCCTTAATCATGTTAATGTCTTATTCGGGTCAAATTACAGACTGCAGTATTAGATTTAGCGTTTGTAAGAAATGACTATTATTGGAATTATCTCCGAGATTGAGTTATTGAGATATATTTGGCAGTCGCGCAAATTTCTGACCGGTTTTGTTCACTAATTAATTTTGCTCTGCAAAGTTAAAAGGCGGTATCTGCTTGATTGTAAAGTAAGTAGATACTGTCTTTTGACTTTGCAAGGCAGAATTTTAATTGGGCCTATACTCATACTTGGCCTATAGTCCTGGAAAAATAACCATGATAACAACTGGATGACGGGCTGTGACATGGTGGGCCCACTCTACTGCTGGTAAAATAACAACTGCATGACGGGCTGTGATTAGCTGATTCCCTCATGTGACAGATCTATTCTGCTCTGCAAAGAAAAAAGGCAGTATCTGCTTACTTGTAAAGTAAGCAGATACTGCCTTTTGCCTTTGGACGGCAGTATTCTTTAATAATTGATCTGATATTCATTATTTTTATTATTCATTTGATAATGTGGCATATAGACATAATGGTGTATGACTACTGGTGCGATCTTATCAATAGATTAAGAATTAGATTGAGAATTTAGGTGTTTACCAAAAAATATGTGGTGAAATAGATCTATACATACGTTTTACATGGGCCCTACCTATATTACATATACCGAGCTAAAAAAACAACAATATTATTATTTCCATCCTAAGGAAAGTTTTGTTGAAAAAAAAATTCTTTATACATACATATTTCACTGAAATCTATTAACAGTGTAAGCCTCAAATTGATAACATACCTTAACGCTCAAAGAGTCAATGCGGACACTAAGCGACTTACAGAGCTCAAAGAGTCAGCAGTGAGAGACAATATGGAGCTTACAATCAATTTATTTACAATTAGCATGATTAGCAGTTATTTTGTATATAATATTAAAAATGTAATTATTTTCATAACAAATTTGATGTGTGCTTATTTTTTTGAGTCATTCCTCATGATCAACGTAATTCAGCCCAAAATTAGCTTCTCCATCAACAGGTTGTTTATTTCAAAAATAATTCTGAGATTAAATCACAATTTTGCAGGAAACATGTTTGTAGGCCTAGGCCTACCCCATGCAATGACCCCAGTACCCAGAAACATAGGGTAGTCCTAATGTCCGTGTGATGTTCTTACAACCTGCCATTTCCTTTTCATTTATTTTTTAAATGAGAAAAGACAAACAGCAGTAACTGCTTACTACTCAAGTTATCAGTTACTACTGTTTGCCGTTACCCACCAGTATAGTATGACCTATACTACTGTAGCTCATAAGGCTTCATATTTATGAACAAGGAATATATATACTAGTAGGCCTACGTCTAGATTCCTTGTAAGAGACAGATTATTGACCAGAATAAAATAGGCAGGCACACACCAGTCAGATTGAAACTTCGCCAATGTTGTCCCAATGTTTGGCCATCATCTGTGATGCTGGCCAAACATTGAGACAACGTTGGTACTGAGACACGTGGCACTACTGTGACCTTATACTAACCACTATACACACCACCCTCACACCACTGTGGCCTTATACACACACACTGTATACAGACAGAGAACCAACGCCAGATAAACTTCAGAGTTTGTAACAAAAAAAAACGCATTCTCAGAATAGATGCTGATTTCATGATGGATGATATATAAAATATGGCTATCGTAGAGTTTAGTGTTCTGTTAAGAAGGCAATGCTGTGTTTGTGAATAGACGTAAACTGCGTTATTATCAGGTAGGTGTACTATGTTCTGGGGTATGATGATGCCAGTGGACCCAAGCCACCTGTCAATCACATCTATACACGCCCACACACGTGACTGATACGACCAATCACATCACTTCAACCTATATCATCTCGGAGGATCTCGTGTTTACAATGAGATAGAACGGGAATTAATTTGTTATTTTAATTATCTGCACGGCGCCAGATATTATCTGGGAATGGATAGACCTATATTACTACGACTGATTTATAGCCTATGTCAATATTATTTTATATTATTTATATTATGATTAACGGTTGATGACCTATCAAATTATTTGCATATGCCCCCCCCCCCCCCTCATAGACCTACACAATATGACATATTTGTGCCAATTGATACTATAATAGATTATTCGGGGAATCAAAGGGTTAAAGCCTTAACCTCATACATCTCTACCTGACTTTGGTATCAAAGGGTCGTATCTGTCATATATAACGACATGCTACAAAAACTGATTATAGGAATCAGGCGGTTCAATAACTAAACTAGTACAGCGTCACCTTGGTATCAAAGGGTGGCTAGATTATAAAGTGACTGAGACGACCCTTTAAGGACTAGATGACGAAGTGTTCCAGATACTGGTCCTACTGCCTGGCAAAGGCAAACAGAGGTAACTGCTTATTTTACAAGTCAGCAGTTACTGCTCTTTGCCTTTGACACCCCAGATACTGGTCCTACTGCCTGGTAAAGGCAAACAGAGGTAACTGCTTTTTTTACAGTCAGCAGTTACTGCTGTTTGCCTTTGACACCCCAGATACTGGTCATACTGCCTGGTAAAGGCAAACAGAGGTAACTGCTTATTTTACAAGTCAGCAGTTACTGCTCTTTGCCTTTGACACCCCAGATACTGGTCATACTGCCTGGTAAAGGCAAACAGAGGTAACTGCTTATTTTACAAGTCAGCAGTTACTGCTCTTTGCCTTTGACACCCCAGATACTGGTCATACTGCCTGGCAAAGGCAAACAGTGGTAACTGCTTATTTTACAAGTCAGTAGTTACTGTTGTTTGCCTTTGACACCCCAGTTACTAGTCCAACTGCCTGGCAAAGGCAAACAGAGGTAACTGCTTATTTTACAAGTCAGCAGTTACTGTTGTTTGCCTTTTATGCGCCATGTGGTCTAACCAGGGCCAACCTTTATACAAAATGTCTTTATCATGTTTATTATTAGACTCTACTTATATTAATGTAAAATGTCATGCCCTGCTTCCCTGGACAGTCAAATTTTGAGCCAGGCCGTCCTTATGGAGTTCTATGGGTGCCATTAAATTGAATACAAGGCTATTCCGCCTGCAGCTGTTTGTCGTTCATTTCTCAGTCAATAATTTTATTCACCGATTTTCATGAAATTTTGCAAACATCATATTTCAACGGAATTCCAATATCCATGCAAATTTCATAAACTTATATGCAGTATTTCAAAAGTTAGACCATTTGACATGTAGTAAATTTAATTTATAAACCCAACACACTTGTTCTACAATAGTCTAATTGAATATTCAAAATTCAATATAATTTTGCGAAATGTTTACTTATGTTAAAAGGGTTTGACTAGAAAATGGGCCATGAAGGAAAAATGTCAAGGAAATCGGGTCAGAATTGACAAGAAACCCACATATTCAGCAAAATAATCATGATAATTTATGTCGCTCAGGTTTTTTTTTATAAACTATAGCCATGCACCATAGTGTAGGCCATAGGCCTAACCAACAAACACGAGACGTTGGGCCAATGTTGGTTTAATGTTGGGCCGACATCGCACATTCCACGTTGCACCCTGTGATCTATAGGCCTATTATTAGACCCAGGCTATAGATCTATATTTTGTGCCAAACTTAATTTTTCAAAAAATGTTGCTGTTGGGCTTACTAGTAGGCCTACATAGGGCTAGGTTAGCCCGATGTTGGCTTAATGTTGGCCCACCGTCTGCAATGCTGGCCCAACGTTAACCCAACAACATAATGACAAGTAGCCTATTGCTAGGCCTAGGCTATGGTGATTAATGTGCTTGATTAGTTTAATATTATAATATTATTAATACTATATATGTACAGTATAATAAGTATAGTAAGTATAGCCTATATAATAATTGAAATGCGTTGTACAGCGTTTCACATTTTCTCTGAACATTTTATGTGCAGCGAATTCTAAATTTAGACAATTTAAACATTTCAGCACAAACAATACCTTCTTGTCTTATATGTATACAAGTAGTGTCCACTTTATCATTCATTTATATTACATGTCTCCAAAATCTTCACTTGTAATAATGTGTGTATCAACTGAATGTTTGATTTAAATGACATACTTAAATGTTACCATGGTTACTGTGTATATTGCCCACATAAACCTATATAATATATGGGATAATCATTTTTTTGACCAAACATATATACTGTACTGTATAACATTATATGTATAAGTAAGCTCAATAATCTGTACAAATATCCATATAGTTATTGTCGACATATATTATGTTTATTATTTCTTAATTAGACTTGATGCCCAGTCTGGTCGTGGTGTAAATGATCCCGTCATTTTCTACAGATTTCACTTTGTTGGATTTAATAGGCTTGTTTTCACCGAGTAACTTATAGTAGTCATACACCACCACGTGTCCCGGGCTAGTATATGTACCAACATACAGCTTGTCCTGCTGCTGATCCAGATATAAACTATAAGGTGAAGTGATCTTGTCTTTGACCAGACATCTCACGTCACCTCCATCTTTACTGAACAACAACAGCTGGTTGTTACCACTATCAGCCACCAGGTATCTGTTCTCTGAGTCTCTCACTACACCACGGAGACCAGACAGTGTTACACCACATGCCGTGTCTTGATGACGTCTCTGCTGAGCTCCCTGTCCATCAATCCAGATGATCTGACTTGAGACACGGTCAGTAACAATGTAGCCACCAGAGGGATCTGATGACAAGTAACACGGGTTAACACCAGATGGCAGCTTGATCGTGTTGATCTCATCCCCTGAACTGTTATACACGTGAAGACTGGCATTACCTGGATCTGCTACAACCAGGTTATTATTGTGATTTACACAAAGTCCCCACGGCGTGTAGTTGAGTTGTTTACTGTGTGTGGTGCCGAGTGTACAAGTGTCACCTGCGCTCTGTACAGGAATGTAATGTAAACAGCGTGGATTACATGCTGTAATGATCAGCTTGTCACCGTCATCCTGTGTCATCACCGTCACATCCCATGATGACCTCATTCCATCCACTACGTGTCTCTTCATCAAGTCATCACTACTACTGTACATGTACAATGCCCAACCCCCCTCTACCAGGAATATAGTGTTGTTGTACAGACATATACCTGTCACCACGCTATCAGCATCAAACCTAGTAATTTCTCCTGACTCTGATGTTTGTTGATCAGGCTTATTACATACAGCACCAGTCACATTTACAGCACCTCCCTCTAGAAATGTCACCTTGTCGATGCCGGTATCGCCCTCTGGACACTGTAACACAGTTGTATGAGAGGTTTCTGTCAGAGTGAGATGATCTACATCAGACATATTGATCTTCTTCTCATCCTGGTCTGATTCATCCATCCACACCACACCAGGTATCTCTGTCCTCCACCTCTTCTCCACAGCCTCCTCCAGGCTGGGCAGGTTGCTTATCTGGTCATACACGTCACCTGTCAGCAGACTCTGTCCTAGGAAGCGCAGGCTTTCTAAGTTGACCTCTGCCAGTTGTTGTTCATCTTCTGTTGATGCGGCCACTTTGTCCACCCTAGATGCTGCTCTCTCCAGGTCTGAAATCAGTCTCTCCTCCTGTTGAGCCAGCTTCTCTCTAATCTGTTTGAACGTGCTGCTTACCTGTGTCTTCAGGCTGACAATGTGATGTTGAGCCTTGTACACCTGTTGCTGAGAGGTCTGTCTGGCCAGATCTACACATTTCAGTAACTTGTCAATCCTCTTTAGTAATGTATCCAGTCTCTCTTCACAGGGCGTGACAAAGGGACGTAGAGATGTAATATGATGGTCGCTGTGGTCCGTGTTAAAGCATTCATGGCAGATGATCTCATCACATGTCTTACAGTACATGTTTAGCACCTGGTTTGGATGTCGGCCACATGGGTGATGTGATTTAGTTGATGACGTCACCTTGCTCTTGGCTTCCGCTGCTGTTATGGTTTGATGGTTTTTGGTGAATCTATGGTTAGCATGCTCGTCAGTACATGTCTGACATAGATACTCCTGGCATGCTGTACAATACATAACAGCTTCACCCTGACAATCCTCTTGTGAACATTCCACCACCTCTCTATCAGCACTAGCCGTCACTTTCACCTCATCTTCATCGCCATCAGTCTCCTTAGTGATCAGCTCCTTCAGGTTGTCCATGAAGAAGTTTGGAGGCAGGTTGGTGAGGTCACCCTCAGGAAGGGTCGTGACCTTTCTACAAATAGGACAGGTCAACTTCTGTGGGTCAGTGGCTTGAGCTATGTACTTCTGTAGACAATCTACACAGAAACTATGGTGACACTGTAGAATACAGGATCTCTGCATGTCCTCCATGCACAGAGTACACTGTAGGTACTCCATCAGGACAGACTTCTTCACACTGGCCATGGTCACTGACTCAATCTAAAACAAACAAAGGGGAATGTTAGGTAAATTGTATAGAATATTCCTACTCAGTGAGACATATATAAGATGGTTTTTAGTGAGACAATCCTACTAGAGTCCAAAAAACTAAAGTGATACCTATCATTGTGTTTGTTTCTATAACTGAATGTTCACGAGTGAAAAGTCTCAGTTTATATTGAGGGTGCTAACTCATTGATTTAACTAAAATGTGTATGACCCTTCCACTAATACTCCTTGTCGGCGACATATACCTTGTTGTTTAATCGAGTCAAAATTGAAGGTGATTTTTTGTATGATTCCGTGACAATTGTGATATCCATCCTCTCAATGCCAATCATAGCAATACCGCGACAGAAGGAAGCCCGGAGTCGGGATAATGCAGTGACACAATGTTGTTTTAATGTTGGCCCGCCGTCTTCGATATCGGCCCAACATTAAAACAACATTGGGTCAATGGCTTGTGTTAGTTGGGAACCCTTCAAACAACAGACATTGAACCAATCGTGGTTTACTGCTGGAGCACCCTCATCAACGTTGGCCCAACATTCAACCAACATTGGTTCAACGTGGTTTACAGCTGAACCAACATTCATCTAACATTGGTTCAACGTGGTTTACAGCTGAACCAACATTCAACCAACATTGGTTTAACGTGGTTTACAGCTGAACCAACATTCATCTAACATTGGTTTAACGTGGTTTACAGCTGAACCAACATTCAACCAACATTGGTTCAACGTGGTTTACTGCTGAACCAACATTCATCTAACATTGGTTCAACGTGGTTTACTGCTGAACCAACATTCATCCAACATTGGTTCAACGTGGTTTACTGCTAAACCAACATTCATCTAACATTGGTTCAACGTGGTTTACTGCTGAACCAACATTCATCTAACACTGGTTCAACGTGGTTTACTGCTGAACCAACATTCATCTAACATTGGTTCAACGTGGTTTACTGCTCAACCAACATTCATATAACATTGGTTCAACGTGGTTTACTGCTGAACCAACATTTATCTAACATTGGTTCAATGTGGTTTACTGCTGAACCAACATTCAACCAACATTGGTTCAACGTGGTTTACTGCTGAACCAACATTCATCTAACATTGGTTCAACGTGGTTTACTGCTGAACCAACATTCAACCAACATTGGTTCAACGTGGTTTACTGCTGAACCAACATTCATCTAACACTGGTTCAACGTGGTTTACAGCTGAACCAACATTCAACCAACATTGGTTCAACGTGGTTTACTGCTGAACCAACATTCATCTAACATTGGTTCAACGTGGTTTACTGCTGAACCAACATTCATCTAACATTGGTTCAACGTGGTTTACTGCTGAACCAACATCCATCTAACATTGGTTCAACGTGGTTTACAGCTGAACCAACATTCAACCAACATTGGTTCAACGTGGTTTACTGCTGAACCAACATTCATCTAACATTGGTTCAACGTGGTTTACTGCTAAACCAACATTCATCTAACACTGGTTCAACGTGGTTTACAGCTGAACCAACATTCATCTAACATTGGTTCAACGTCTCCTGTTTGCTGGTAATCAAGGTCTGCTCTAATAAGATCTGCTCTGATCACGCTAATGATTCTAAGAGCCAGCATTGTTACAGCGTTGTTACAGCGTTGATCTGGATCTGACTGTTTGTCTCTGCCCTATAAATACCAGACGTGATCCCAGTGTCGGTTTAATGTTGGCGCATCGTCTGCGACGCTGGCCCAACATAAACCCAACCGCTGGCGGGTGCAGGATGTGAAGCTAGTAGGCACAGGGAGGCTGGGTAAACATGGTGTACTTATTAGACCAACTTAGGAGACTTTTAAAAGTAAAAAAATAGTCAGCAAACGTCACCCTCCACAACGTGTTTCAGAATATAGTGGAGGGCAGGATCCTTCTAACTAGCAAAAATAGGGGGTTCGCTGCTGAGTACCTCGATCCTAGATGACGGGATCTGTGCAGCCATCATTGGTTTGACGTCCTGTGTTTGCCGGGAATGGTTGAATGTTATATCTTAGAAAACACGGATTTACCCAATGTTTCCTCAAAGTTGAGTCTGCGACACTGAACCAAATTACAGATACCCAAGTGAACAACGATCTCTTGGCGATTCCTTCCAGTTTGCTGAGTATCTGGTCGGTATCACGCGCGAAATAGCCCCTCTACCAACCTCATTATCTGATTAATATAGAATAAAGACATTATTTATAATGACAAGGTTGGTAGGAGAGATCGGTGAGTATAACCTCATAGAGGGTTACATGTCATTGGTCAGATACACCATTGGTCCCTCGCACACTATTGGTCCGACACACCATTGGTTCGACAATCCATGGTAGGCCTATAAACTTGAGTTTAGTTACAAGAAAACTTCAGTTGAGTTACAAGAAAACTTACAAGGAAACTTGAGCTGACTTACTAGAAAATTTGAGTTGAGATACAAGAAATTTGTGTTGAGTGACAAGAAAACTTAATTGAGTTGAATTACAAGAAAATTTGAGTTGAGTTACAAGAAAACTTGAGTTGAGTTACAAGAAATTTGAGTTCAGTGACAAGAAAACTTAAGTTGAGTGAATAATGGCCGATAGGCGGCCATTTTGAATTTTATCAACTTGAAATTTTTCAAGATGCATTCACTCCTGAAACCTTACAATTTATTTGATAAAAATGATGTAGCTATCTTGAGCGGTTTTCATGATATTCCGCAATATCAGGCCTGTCGAGGTGAATAATGGCCGATAGGCGGCCATTTTTAATTTTATCGACTTGAAATTTGTCAAGATGCATCCTCTCCTGAAACCTCACAATTTGTTTTATAGTAATGGTGTAGCTATCTTGAGCGGTTTTCATGATATTCCGCAAAATCTTTCACTCGGATTTACCGATGTTATAAATTAGGTCAATGTGCTGGGTCAACTTCAAGGTCAAGGTCCAAAAACCTGAAAAGGCACAACTAGGGACCTTAGAGAACATGTATGTGCAATATGACTGTCATCGGTTCAGTACTTTTCGAGATCTGCTCCGGAAACGAAGTGCGCGTCAAAACGTCTAAATAGGTCATAGTTCTGAACCAGAAGTAGGTCAAAGTTCAAATACCCCAAAAGGCACAACTAGACCCCCTAGGGGTGTTGTGTATAAAATTTGAAGACAATCGGACAAGTACTTTCAGAAATATGCTCTGGAAACGAATTGTTTACGGACGGCCCAGCGGCCCAACGCCGTAACATCTTCATTTTCTCCTCTGCGACCTTGCGTATTGAATTCAGATTAAAAATATTTTAACCTGTCCATTATCCACCTGGAAGTAACCCACATACCAAAAATTGTTATCCTAGCTTATTTTCTCACAAAGTTATAGGCAAAAGAAGATGCAAAAGAAACCGGAGGTAGAATCCATAGCTCCCTCCGTCTCACCTACGGTGACGGCGGGAGCTAAAAATACACAAATTAATATAATATTCGTTCCCGTCCAGTGCAACGCGTTTAATCCATAGCCTGGGATTTAATGTTATATTCAATCATTTGTATTAAATAATTAATGCTTCCAAGTTGCGACACATTTAAGAGAGGACATGCCAGAAATGTGCTGGAAATGTGTCGAAATCTTGCTTTTATTTTTTATTTAAACTAGGGGCGGACCAGATGAAACGTGGGGGGGGGGGGTTCTGAAAAAACAGGTTTGTTGGGTAAATCCCAGGAAAAAATAATTTGTTATGTTATGCAAGGAAAACAAGTTTGCTCCGGTGGTAGAACTCATAGTGCCCCCGCCCCCCCCCCCCCCCTGTATCATCTGGTCCGCCCTTTACAGATCGGTAAATCGATATCCAAAGGTTGATTTGATGAATATTTCAAGCAAGACGAAGTAGATTAATTGATAAGTATTTGTAATTTAGTTATGTCATTCAATGTAACAAGTACGATGGGTCAGTGTTACACATTTTCTCAATTTAAATTCAATTTTAAATATGAAGTACTGGTCAAACTCTCCTCTGCTTGGTGAAATAGTAGCTGAAACATCAAGTTCAAGTGTAAAAAAATAGGTTTCAAATTTCGACTTGTATGTACTCTTAGAAAAAACTGTTTTTGAAGGTTCTATGTTGTATTAGAGTAATATAGAGACAGGTCCTAGATATATACCTATAGATTTAGTTAACAAAATCAAACATTTCGGTACTGATATCTACACCAGACATATTGAAGGTCAAATTAATTAATCTTTATCCGCTTAGCTAGCGGCTATATACACACGAAATTAACCATTGCGCGAGACGTTGGCTTTGACCCAGGAAACATTCACCCAATGTTGGTACAATGTGAACCCATAGTCTCAGACACTGACCCAACATTGTACCAACATTGAGCAAAAATACATTGGGCAGATCCGTTCCCATCAAAACCAAGACGGATGTAGAAGAAGACGGAACATCGGAGGACGGATCTCCGAGGCCTGTCTGTATACCGGTATAGATATGGAACCTGGCATTTTTATGTCTCCCTCTGTGTTGCTTCGCACTGCTCATTTCTCTGTCCGATGTCCGTCCGATGTGCGTTCATCTATCCTGCAGGCGTTCAAACACGAGACGTTGACCCAATGTCGGGCTTTTGTTGGCCACCGTCTACGATGCTAGCCAACATTAGCCCTGTATTGGGTTATCGTGTGGTGTTTGACGCCACACTGAGTGTGGGCCAGCGTCACAGACAGCGGGCCAACATTAACCCAGGCCCAATGTCGCAGCATTCGATTCAAGGTCTATTCCATTGAAAGAAAGGCTGTATAGGGGTGTATTAGCTGAGCTCGACGGTTCGCTTGACCCTCTGATTACCAGGGGGTAATAATTAAAATACACAGATCTAATAATATTTCAGTGACGGGCCAGCGTCGCGAACAGTGGCCCAGCATTGAACCAACATTGAGTGTTTGATATAAACGATTCAAAAATTAACAAGTAACAGTTGTAATTACACAGGGGAATGAATTAATGCAGTTTGAGGCCAAATTTGTGCACATATAGGCTAAACTGGGCCAAGAGAACCTCCTGATGATGGTGAAATGAATGATATCACAGTGGAGGAGAGGAGAAAGAGAAAATGGTTAGTCGAAGTACAAAGTCGCAAACCGTCGCAAGCGATCTCAAACAGTTGCAAATGGTCGCAAACCGTCGCTAACGATCGCAAACGGTCGCAAACGATCGCAAATGGTCGCAAACGATCGCAAATGGTCGCAAACGGTCGCAAACGATCGCAAATGGTCGCAAACGGTCGCAAACGATCGCAAATGAACGCAAACCGTCGCAAACGATCGCCAATGGTTGTGTTAGTTACACTAACTCAGGCGTTAGTACACTAACACAGACAATGTAAAGCATCTTTTAAAAGTGGTAAGCCATAGAAAATAGATCTCAAGAGATCACTGACTATCACGGATATTTACGCCACAGTACCTGTAGTGTTACGACCAGACGTCAGCCAGAGAGGGGGTCGGATATACAAACGACGACCCAGCCAGATTGCTTAGCCAGGCCAAGTTGAGCTACGCAGAGAAGGATTCGAACGGTTCAAATACGGCAGGCAGGCAGGCAGGCAGGCGAGATTGTGTAATAATGCCAGAAGCCGCAGTGTGGCCCGTAGCCTGATGGACATGTGAGAAGCCTGTATCTTGGGCAGACTGGACGGCCGTGGTGGACGGACGTGAATAGATACGGACGGATTTAAACATTGTGAATACTGGTTGCCATATTTGAGAGTACTGGGCGTCAGCCAGAGCCGAGATGGCTGGCCAGGAACAAGCGGAGCCGATAGCTCCTAGCATATAAAAATACGAGGGTCCAACGGACTCGAGAGAGACAGAGAGGGAGATTCAGACACAGATGAGATCTGAATCTGAATCTGAAAGTTACGTGGCAGGAGCACATTGTGTGCTATCGCGCCACGGGGAGAGGTTTGCATGGGTAGTTAAAAGAGAAAAAATTAGTCCGACTTCTTCAATCTAGCCTTGAAGGCTGTGAAGGTCGGCGCCAATTTTACATCAGATGGTAGTTTATTCCAATCTGGTATAGTTCTAATGAAGAAGGAATTTGCAAACGGTCTCTTTTTGGTTTGAATGGTTCTGAAATTTTGTGTGCTGCCCCTTGTTCTATTGTCAGGTCTACACAGCATATCAATCGAGAGGGCTACCTCTCCATTAATTGCCTTGTAGAGCATGCAAAGCCTAGCTGTTTTACGGCGTTCTTGCAAGCTATCCCAACCTAGGCTGTCAATCAGTTGGGTCGAGGTGAGTCCACATTCCCTCCTGTAATTATTGGTGACAAAGCGTGCCGCCCTGCGCTGGATCTTTTCGAGGCGATCGATTTCCCTCTGCAGGAACGGGTCCCAGACAACAGATGCATATTCCAGGCCAGATCGAACCAATGTCAGGTATGCCAGTTCCTTAAGGCGTGATGGAGAGCCCTTGAGGTTTCTCTGTATGAAACCAAGCATTCGACTGCCCTTTTTGGTGATGTTCCCCACATGAGCGTCAAATGTCAGATCTTCAGAAAGTGTGACGCCCAGATATGGGTTTGTACCAACATATTGCAAAATATGGTCATTCAGGGTGTAGAAAAAAGGGATTCCCCCCTTTTCGGTGGAAATTATATAGCACTTTTTGGCATTAAATTTCATACCCCATTCCTCAGCCCAATTTTCAAGTAATTTGAGATCTTTCTGTAGCTGCAAGGAGTCATTTAGAGTTTGAATTTCATTGTACAAAAGGCAGTCATCAGCAAACAGGCGACATTGTGATTTAACAAGGTCGGGCAGGTCATTGATAAAAACCAAGAACAGTATTGGACCCAAGACCGATCCCTGAGGCACCCCTGAGTCTACAGAAATTGTATCTGAACTATAACCATCAATCACGACCTTTTGGTTTCTATTGTTAAGGAAAGATGAAATCCATTTATGGATGTTTCCTCTTATACCATAATGATCTAGTTTAGACATCAGTCTGCGATGAGAAACCATGTCGAATGCCCTGGAGAAATCCAGGATGGCTATATCCATACGGTTCCCCACATCGGCTGATGCCAACAGATCATTTACGGTAGTAATCAACTGGGTTTCGCAAGAGTGACCCTTTCTAAAACCATGCTGCTTGTCTGAAATTATTTTTTTGTCATCAAAATGCCTTAACATGTGTCTTACCAATATATGCTCCATGAGCTTACAACAAACACATGTCAAGGAGACCGGTCGATAGTTTGAGGCCAGGCCCCTATCACCCTTTTTAAAAATCGGGCTAACGTTGGCAGAGAGCCAATCGTCCGGTAAATTTCCAGTTTGCAAAGATTGAGTGAAGAGAGCTGCAAGAACAGAAGCAGACTCTTTCGCTGTCTGTTTTAGAAATATATTGGGGATCTGGTCGGGCCCACTAGCTTTGTTGATATTGAGCGTGGATAGTTGTTTTTCAACACCCTTAGTTGTAATTTTCAGGTCACCAATTGTCGGGTCAGTCGTATCACCCAATTTTGGTACAGGAATTTTGTGGTCTTCTTTGACAAATACAGATTGAAATTGTCTGTTTAGAAGGTTTGCCTTTTGGGTAGGGTCACTATGTAGTTTACCTTCCGCCTTGATAGGGGCCACCCCATTATTGTCATTCCTCAAGGACTTAATGTATGACCAAAATGGTTTTGTATTATTGTTTTCTAAAGCATCAGATAATTTATTATTTACGTGATGTCGATGTGATCTCTTCAAGTGGTGATTTGTGGATTTTTTGACATTCCGGTATTTCTGCCAATCATTTGTGTTACCGGTGAGTTTTGCTCTGTTATATAATTTTTGCTTAAGTCTAACCAAAGATTTAGCCTTTTTATCAAACCAAGGTAAATTGTGCCTGGTATATAGCTGTTTAGATGGTACATATTTTGATAACATTGCCTGAACATGATTTTTAAATAAAGTCCAATTTGTATTGACTGATCTTAGTGTATGGTTTTTCAGATAATCAAAGCTAAATTTTGCTGTGTCCTTTTGGATCTGATCCCAGTTTGCCTTAGAAAAAATGTTAATCTTTCTAGGTTTAGGTCTTGAATAGATAGGACGGATGTCAGTGTCAATCACTGCCATGCCTTCATGATCTGACATGCCTGGGACCACTGCTACACTCTTTACTAGAGAAGGGTTGGTGGTAAGATATATATCTAGGGCTCTACCCCGACGTGTAGCTTGTTGTTGGACATTTGTTAGTGAACAATTATTTGCAAGATCTAGAAGCTTTTGATTAGGAGCACGGTCGTAAGCATCTGGTTTTACTGTGCTAGAGTCCCAATCAACATCACCACAGTTAAAATCCCCAGCAATTACTACATTTTGTCCTGGTTGAGTGATTTTTTCAATGGAATTTTCGAGGTCGCACAATGGGCTCACACCACTACTAGGTGGTCGGTAAAAACTACATATATGGAGTGGCTTCTCACCTGGAAGCTCAACTCTCGCCCAGACCTGCTCAGAGGCTGTGTCAATGTCGACTTTGTTGACAACATAGCCATCTCTAATTGCCATCAGGACCCCCCCTCCGTGTGACGTTCTGTCCTTGCGGTATGTGTTTGCAACGTATTGTGGAGGTAGGACTTCAGATGTGAAAATGTTGTTTGTAATTTTAGTCTCACAGCCAATAATCACATCAGGCTGAAGATAATCACAGGCTGATTGCATTGCCGCTTTTTTGTCCCTGAATCCGTTTATGTTTACTACTAGGGTTCTCCAGTTTTTCTTTTTAGGAGGAGCCGAGGACAAAGATTTACTTTGCGTCGGAGTACCGGTACCACTATTGGTTGAACTTTTTCTTGAATCTGATAAATTATTAGGTGTACTGAAATTTTCAGGAGTGAATACAGAGTCCACAGATGCTATGCTTGAATTTAAAGGTGCAAGTGAGTTGTGAAGTTCAAGGTTATATGATTGAAATAGGGATGATTCTGAATTTGTGAAATTACATCTGTTACATATCCAGGAAACATTTGAATCCTGTATGTTTTCAAAAGAACTAGTGTTTAAAGATAAACAAGTTTTGTGGAACCACACCTCGCAATTGTCACAACACACACCCGCCTGTCCCCAGGTGACTCCAGACTCACAATAAGCACATGGATAAATGGATGTATCCCTCACTGTAATTTCTTTGGTTTTGGTTATGCCCTTAGGGCCAGGATTAGCGTGTATATCCCCACTTAGAAGTAGGGCTAACATAACAAGGAGTCGTTTACGACTGACATACTTGCTGTTTGGCTGATAGACAGATAGATGCAGATAGACACACAGAGATAGAGACAGAGATTTAGATAGAGAGAGATGCAGAGATTCAGAGAGATGGGGAGAGACAGAGCCAGAGACTGAGACAGTGAGTGATTGAGAGACGAGCGAATCAGAGAGTGTGTGCGACAGAGACTAAACGACCATGGAGATCATAGGTGAGCATTAGACGATGTAAAGGACATATCTCTCTGCTTATGAACATGGGACTATGATCGTGACAATGACGGCAACATGGATGAACATATCAGCGTCTTACGAGATCTCGATAATAACTCGTGTGATGGCTTACCACTAAGAAACAATTCAGATATACATAATGTATATTACCGCTTGGCACCTGAGGTATGAGAGCAGTGTGTATTAAACTAGACCATAATAAAATCTACTGATGTCAGGAACATCTGAGAAGTTGAGTAATCTATATGCGACATACAACCAGTATGTCGTGTTGTCACCAATTCAGCGCCGCCGAATCGATCCCAAACTATAACGTAAGATGACCAATAAAACGGTTATTCTTACAATTAGTTACTGATAGCCCCCAGTCAGTAATTAATACTTGGTGGAAGAACCTTGGGCTTAATTTTCGGTGGACATGGATGCAAATATTTGGAGGAGACCTGGTGCTAATATTTGGTGTGAGTACATTGTACTTAATATTATGTGAACATGGTGCTAATAACATTTGGTGTGAAAAACTTAGTTACTGATGAAAAGAAGTGGAAAACATCCAACAGAGAGTAAGGGACCGCTAACTCGATTAAGAAGTAAGAAATTGCAAGGAAATCAAAAAGGAAATTAAAAGAAAATACCGCTGACAATATGGCAGGAGAAGAGGACCTACCAAATCAGCAGGAGGGGAATGATGAAATCGTTTTGGATCCAACAGTACTGAACGATATACAACAAAAATTGAATAAATTAACAGACAAACTGGAGACGAAAACAACAATACAGAAGATGATGCCAAACGAACATGGGCTAGTTCCAGAGAAATTCACAGGTGAATTTTATTCTAATGCAAATACATTTATGAGTCGTTTCAAAGAATATGCTGAATATAGAAACGCCGCAAATAAAGACATATTAAAACTTTTCCCAATGATGCTAAATAAGCGTGCTTATGAATGGTATCAGTCACAGAGTGAAGACATAAAAAGAGATTGGAATGCTTTAGAGAGTGCATTTAATGAGAAATACGGACCAACGTCAAAATCATTTGTCGAGCAAACACTTTTGTTGGACAAGACTCAAGGTACAAGTGAATCAGTTAGAGAATATGCGGCAGAAATGGCAAAACGGTTCGCTTTAGCCAGGACATCGGAAGTAGAATCCAGGAAAATATTTATGACAGGATTAAAAACAAGAGTTGAAGCCTTACGTAATATCAAAGACACCGACATCATGGAGTGAAGCTGAAAAAGTTGCCATTGAAGCAGAACAAATTTTTACAATGCAAGAAGACGCTATTAAAGCTACTTGCGCAAAAATTATAAAGAAGGAGAATTCGGAGGATAGAACAACAGCAGCAGCAATACGACAGTTAGAAGAGAAAATGGAGTTATGTTTTGTTACATCAGATAACAATAACGCAGATACAAAATGGTATAGAAGACAGAAAGAAAAGATACAGCAAGAAGAAGGAGACTACAGAGGGAGAAGTCAATTCAGAGAACGTGACCAGAATTACAGACGACAATGGAGACAAAAAGATATGTCAGGACCATCTGCCCGTACAACAGAAGGCAGACCAAAATGTCAGATTTGCAAACGCATTGGGCACTACACAGGTTCGTGTAAAGCACATATCATTTGCTACGAGTGTGGAATCAAAGGCCATATGTCATTCGAATGTAGAAGAAACCAGATGCAAGGTCAACAATGGAGTCAACAGCACAGACAGCCTAGGATGAACTACAATGGTCCGGATCATCACCAGCGAAAGCCGATCTACGGACAAAGATATACACAACAGCGGGGAAACTTCAACGCCTAATGACCAGGAGTGAGCCACTGTCATTAGGTACCACAATAAAGGAAGGACAAGGACTCAAACAACAAGACAAACAACATGAACAACAGTGTACAAACAACGCAATTCACACAGCCAGCTTCACAGGAAGCAAAATGCCTATCAAAATTAAAAATGTGAGTACAGACTGTCTAATAGACACGGGTGCTATGACGTCATTCATATCGTCAAGATTTCTTGGAAATGTTGACGAAATGACAACGTTAAAGGTAGGAAAATGTAAAATACGAAAATCATGCAAATTAGCAGACAAAACTGTTGTACATATACTTGGCGAGATTAAATTGCCATGTTACATAAATAAGGTACGCTACAATATTAATTTTTGTATTTTGAAAGAAATGAATGGTGATGTAATAATTGGAATGGATTTTTTACAAAATCACGGAGCTCATCTGAAAATCGGACCAAAAGAAACAAAATTATCATTTTCTACAATACCAGTATATGCTAACTGCGCACTTACATTGCCAGCACAATCAGAAATTATTGTAGCAGGTAATCTAAGTCGAGGTACGAAATTAGAAGATAAGACAGTTTTAGAATGTTTCCCATTTCAAGATTTGGCTAGACGCAATGTTATAAGTATAGCGTCTCTAGTTACATCAACAGAGAATGCTATACCAATAAGATTGGCAAATTTTTCAGATCAGCCACAGGTTATCACTAAGGATCGACGAATAGCATCTGTTAATGTCGCCGATCCTGACAAATTTGTAAAGCCTGAAAAAATGTACAATCAACAAGTGAACAAAGGGTGTAAAAGAGATGAAAAACGCAATAGTCTAAACAGTCAAAATTCAATTCCGCGAAAACATAAACGTCATGTAAATATAGATTTTTCACAAAGTCAATTAACAGAAAATCAGAAAAATCAAATGCAAGATTTAATAGATTCTTTTGAAGATTGTTTTGTGGACCCAATGACAAAGAAACTAGGTTATACAGATATTGTCCAACATAAAATTAAATTAAAACCAAATTCAAAACCAATCAGTAGATTTCCATATCGCATGAGTCCAAAAATGAGATCAGAAATGGAACGAATTGTAAAAGAACAAGTTGACCAAGATATAATTGAGGAGACAACAGCAGGAGAGTTCGCCTCTCCGGCGCTGTTAGTAAAAAAGAAAGGGAATGACGGTATGCGGCTAGTCATTGACTATCGCGGACTTAACGCTCAAACAATTGACCAATGTCTTGTAATACCAAGGCTAGATTCGATTCTAGATGATATAGGTCAAGGTCATCCTAAGTATTTTAGTACCATGGACCTTCAAAGTGGGTTTCACCAAATAGGTTTACATGAAGATTCGAAACCATTAACAGCATTTTTAACACCACATGCTAAATACCAGTATAAAAGAATGCCAATGGGACTAAAAGGGTCACCTATGAGTTTTCAGTCATTAATGGATCAAGTATTAGCAGGTATTAGGTTTACATTTTGCTTAGCTTACCTAGATGATATTTGTTGCTATAGTCGAGACTTCGAGACCCATTTGTTGCATTTAAAAGAAGTATTTTTAAGATTGAGAAAAGCAAACTTAAAGTTGAAACCAAGTAAATGTCTTTTCGCAAGAGCGAAAGTACCATTTCTAGGACATATATTGACACCATCAGGAATTTTACCTGACCCAGACAAAATAAGTGCTTTTAGGACATATCCAGTGCATAAATCTGTCAAAAACGTCAGACAATTTTTAGGTGCAACAGGTTTTTATAGACGATTTATTGAGGGGTATTCTAAAATAGCTAGACCACTACATTATTTGACAAAAAAGGACGTTAAGTTCAAATGGACTGAAGAATGTCAAAAAGCGTTTAATACACTAAAAGATATATTGACAAGTGACAGTTTATTGGGATATCCAGATTTCTCAAAACCTTTCATTCTCGCCACCGATGCCAGTTCTATAGCTATTGGCGGCACATTTTCACAGAAGGATGAAAAGGGTCGTATTAAACCGATAGCATTCACAGGCCGCAGCTTAACACCGGCAGAATCAAAATACAGCACAACAGAACAAGAGTTACTCGCTGTAATACATGCATTTAAACAATTTGAAGTTTACTTGCAGGGTCAAAAATTCCTTATTCAAACAGATCACTCAGCACTTAAATACCTATTAGGTCAGAAAGATTTAACACCTAGATTGGCCAGATGGGCATTGATTATACAAGGGTTTGACTATGAGGTACAACATGTAAAAGGGTCGGAGAATAACGTGCCCGACGCACGGAGTAGACGATCTTATGACTATACTAGAACAGAAGTTGACAATTACATTGATAATTTCCCGGACATAAATGTTATTAAACAAGTGGAAATCGAATCGTGTAATAAGAGTATACAAACAGATAATGAGACGGATAAGGAAGGTAAATCTCAGAAAGATCATCGAGATACAAATATAAAATATAATCCGAAACAGTGTAAAACTAATATAGTAAACGCTGCAAAAACTCGGGATATATTAGTCCAGAAAAGTACATGTCCCGAAGATGCTGAAAAGCATAGTAAAATTGAACTATGTGACAAAAATACGGAAATGTATAGTGAGGATGGTGATGAAAATGAATTTCATGATTATAGAAATTTCGATTCACTTGATTTCACTAGAAATTGTAAATACCGTACAGCAAGTGTTGTCACAACACGCGATGAAACAACAGGTAAAGAAACTACAAATAATGACGAAAAACAGGAGCTATGTAATGGTAGTATACATAAAAACAGAGAGGATAGTGGTGATAATGAGTTTAAAACTAAGTTTATTATAAACTTTGACCCGCTTAATCTTCCTAGACAGCGTACACATAACAAAACCGACGTTGTTAACAAAGAGGAGAAACGAGAAATATGTAATGGCAGTATGCATAAAAACAGAGAGGATAGTGGTGAAAATGAGTTTAAAACTAAGTTTATTATAGACTTTGACCCGCTAAATCTTCCTAGACAGCGTAAACCAATTACAACCAACATTGATAACAAAGAAGAGAAAAGAGAACTATATAAAGGTAATATGCATGGAGATAGTGAGGATAGTGGCGAAAATGAGTTTAATATTGAGTATATAGACTTCGACCCACTTTACCTACCTAGACAGCGTAAGCCTAATATAAACAATGCAGTTATAACAAACACAACGCATAACCAGGAAGTGAGTAACACCGATGACACACTTTGCGCGCTACGGTCGCTATTTGAAGAAGATAGCGCAAACGAATTAGCAAGGAATAATGTTTCGTTTGCAGAACCGATTGAGGAGATATTCGAATATGATAACGATAGACCACTCATGGCAATATTATCAAATAAAGTAGGATATCAAAGCGAAAAAGAGAATAATAACGAAAATGTGTTTAACGAGCTAGACGGACAGGTAAATTACATTCTTACCGAAACGTTAGCGGACAGAAATAACACAGAAAATATAGTGACAAATGAAAACATAAGAGACACACAAAGTAAGTCTCAAAAGAGAAAACAGAAACTTATGCCAACATTACAGAAATCAGTAGATGATAAAAATGACGAGATCGATTTAAACCCAGAAGAGATATTAAGAGCTCAGGGAAATGATTCATTTTGCAAACCAATACTAGAGTATTTAAGATATAAAATACTGCCTAGGGATCAAAAAAAGCTAGAGCTATAATATTACGAGAAGAAGATTATGTAATAATAAATGGGTTACTATATCACATTTTTACACCATTGGGTTCTAAGGCAGCTGAAACTAAAGCTCAATTAGTTGTACCAAGAGAAATGGTAAGCACAATATTACAATTGCATCACGACACATCATTTAGTGGACATTTAAGTGTTCCTAAAATGATGAGTCTCATAAGACCACGATATTATTGGCCAAATATGATGAAAAATGCTGTAGATTATTATACGAGTTGCCAAACTTGCAATGCTACAAAGCGATTCACAAGAACAATAAAACCACCTATGCAATTAATTGATATAAGCCCAGCACCTTTTTCTCATATTGAGATCGATCAAATAGGGCCATTACCAAGGACAGATAGAGGTTATTTGTATATTAATACAGTAGTTGATCTATTCTCTAAATATGTCATCGCTTGGCCAAGTTACACAATATCAGGAGAAGAATTTTCTAAGGGATTTTATGATCATGTACTGTGTGTAGTCGGAGCACCAAAGGTCATAAGTACTGACAATGGTTCTTGTTTCATATCCACATTATTTAAAGGTCTGTGTACAGCCTACGGTATTTCTCATAGGTTATCTAGCTCATTGAAACCATCTACACAGGGAGCAGTAGAAAGAACTAATAGGAGCATTCTATCAGTTCTGAGAGCATATACCAATACTAGACAGACAGACTGGGATCTGTATATATCATCAGCAGCGTTCGCTTTGAATTCAAGTGAAAGCTATGCGTTGAAATATAGTCCATTTCTCATGGTATACGGTAGAAGTCCAACAATTCCACCGGACATGAATAAATTAGATCCGTTAGAATTCCCACGACCAGTAATTGACCATTTAGTGTCAATGCTGCAAACACAAGAACAAATACATAAACTGGCTATTGAGAATTTTAAGCGAACACAGGGCTTAATGAAGATCAGATATGATGAAAGATCCACTGGGATTAATCTACAGGCAGGAGATATAGTATGGTTGCATGTACCAAGGTTACGAAAACAGCGTACTAAACTGAAATTACAACCAGTATTTCAGGGACCATATATAATAGTCAGATTTTCCAGCGTAACGACGTGTATATTAAGACGTCTTAGCGATGGAAAATTTATATCAAAACCAGTCACGGTATGTCGATTGAAACGCGGTACATTGCGTACAGCAGATCAAGTAACAGATACACAAAACACCGATAAACCGTCAGACACACAGCCTAAGATAAACAAACAGACACGACGACCTGAAACTCAAAGGGTTAGCGACAACTCTAAAAACAAGAGTAAGCCGGTAAATCCCTCTTTAAGAGACGCTGTGAAGCCAGCAGCTCGTAAAATTAGGGAATCAGAAGTTTATCATGATATATCAAAAATCACACAGTGTTCCCAAGCCCCAGACAGTCCAATTAGAATTGAAATAAGATTCACAGACGGTGACGTAAGATGGTTACCAATAGAATGTCTGAACACACAGGCATTAGCATTGTACAGGAGTTTAAATCTCAAGGTTAACAAAGTAAGAGATTTAAGAACAAGGAAATAATGTAAGGTACTTACACAAAAAAAGTTATATTGCCATAAGAAATATAAGGATTAAATATATCAAAGGTATAATATAAAAATCCTAATTCAACAGCAATAAGATAATATCACGAAAAAGTAATATCTTTAAAAGTGATTGAAGATGAATAATGTGTCGGAAATAACGGTATATATACGCGTATAATGAAAGAGAAGTAAAGATTGGAGATAAATGAAGTGAAAAAAAAGACGACCACAATGTCTAATGAGAATTTTATGAAATCTGCCATGATAGAATAAGAGGCGATGTTAAAGGAATAATACTACAGTTAACTTAAAACTTATTTACCACAAGACATCGAAAATAAAAACGATGAGATTTCGTTTCCTACGGATCGAGAAAATTTTCTCCTTACATTTCTGACATAATTACCCCGTCGAAGATTTTCAATATTAGAAAATTAATTTTAGGAATAACGGGAAATTATATGTCTCAACAGGAAGTCATGACCCTTAGAGACATGTGATACACAATTTGTAACAGCAGATTAAATTAAAAATAAAAACACAAAAGGGAAATACGAAGAACGGTAAAATGTCAGAAACAAACTTGTGACGACAAGTTAAAGTTAAGTGGATATAGGAAAAATAAATAAAATATTAGCGAATCAGACAAACTAACAGCGACATGTTTTCCTCACCTCGGTATGAATGGAAATTGTAAAAATACAATTTGTCTAATTCATAGAGGCGGCTACACAAGCTTAAGAGTTTAAATTCGCGACGGTTGGCGATATTTTATTCACATCGTAAAGAGAATGGTGCCGTAGGTAAAAATAAGTTAAGTTAGGCGACGTAATGTAATAAGACAATTTAATTATAACATCAAAGTGACCAGCCTTGCGGCTGAATAAACATGGTAAGTGAAGAGAAGTTCACCATAGATTAGGATCACGATACAATGTGGAATAGACAGCCCGAACAGAGGCTAAACATGTTATTACAGGAGCAGGAAAGATTACGTATAGACATAAACATAACTAACAGACGACGAATGCTTTAGCATGTTTAGTTTTCCAGGTACGGTAAGTCGGGGGCTGATAGCAGATGGGTAAACTGAATTAGAATAACTTGTGTAATATTCTAAATTCGGTGGAGTCCAGGTACGAACATTCGGTATCTGGTCGTACCAGATAGATAAATAGAATTAACATACATTGTGTAACATTCCGACTTCTGTGATTTCGTAATGCGGACAGCCGAGATCTGGTCATAGCAGATATATACAATGTACTTTGAGTGACATTCTGAACTCTAGAATCTAGTATTAGACGCATACTAATAATAATAACAGCAGCAACACACAAACTGGACAGAGCAGCGTACAGGCCATTAGTTGACAATAAAGTTTAGGTGAAGTATGTTATCATGATAAAAGTAAATATTATGATAATAGTTATTGTTTAAATAAGTTACATAAATCATGAAGTACTTTTTAAATTGGAAGCAATAAAAATGACAGGTAAGGTAGTCGATTTGAAAGGCTAGTACTCATTATTTTTATTTTCCAACGTAAAGATCTAAGCGAAAATAAAAATAGAATGATGGAACTCAGTAATGATATATATAACTGTATATATATAATAATAAGACTAGGTTAGCATAAAAAGGTATTGCTTTATACATAAAATATAAACGTAATGGCGGCATAAACTCAGTGTAATCCGTATTGAATTATTTAAATAAAACAAGATATAGTTCTTTGTTAGCTAGACGTCATGCTGAGAACAGAGTTAAGAGAGCGTTTAGCTAGGTCTAAAATAATAGGTACCGGGATAGATAAGCATTCTTTAGAAAACTAATTTACATAAGACGGACATAATCTGACACAGCAGGACATCGCAAGACATTGGGATAAATAGAGATGACCCCTGTACAATCGGCCCATTTTCATCTGGATCTTCCACCAGACGATCAGCATCATTTTCTTGCGATAACATTTGACAATTAGGATTACCTTGCTTTAATAGAAAAGAGGAACAGGGTTTTACCATTCTACTAACAATATAAGGTGTGTGTATCATTTACGTAACCTACTAATACAACTAGATATACTAGTTCTATTGTTTCTTAGTCATATACCAGGAGAAATAAGAAGCATGTATTTTTTCACCATAATGTCTCCAGCTGATAGAGCCGTGGCTATAGCAAAGTACCAGAGAATCGTCGATAATGATTCTTTCTGTGATTATGATCGTAATAAAGCTTCTCGATTTCTGAGAGCTCTGAAAGCAAAGGAGGGCGACAGCCTTCCTGATCAAAATTTATATAGATCTCTCAGAAGGGATATAGCCACGGAATTGTCAAGAAGACCTAACAGATTGCATGAATTTTTCGGCACTCTAGCTAAGGCCTCGAACTATATGTCCGAAGCAGGGAATGTAAGTGTAGCGCAATTAAAATTTAGCGAGGAGGAAATTTCGATAGTAGACAAGGCAAGGCTACTTGCGACAAAGGGTTTTATTCCTTATGCAAATAAACCCCTTTCTCTCAAGGCGCAAATTTTGAGCAAGTTAATTATTGCATGGGTGGAGGAATACGAATCGTTTTGGACAGAATCAGTTGAACTTTTAACAGTAGCAACACCGCCGGCGTTAAAACAGAACTGGGGAATTTTATTTAAAAATCTCCCCGACACGCCTTCCCTTCTTCCTGTAGACACCCAGGTAGACATCATGACCATGATGTTAATGTGTGCATGTGAACCCATGCACGATTATAGTATTTTCAGCACTCACCCTAACAAAATTATTCCAGCTAGAGATCCATTGCACCTAACATATACCCCCTTCAGTAGAAATGAGTTAGTGTTTGATGACTTACACCAGTTAGATTTTAGAAATCAGCAAGAAAATGATGAGCCAGAAAATGGTTGATATATAAATCGATACATTGTTTGGCACAAATTTTGTTTTTTTTCCTCATATTTTTTATATGCTATTTCGAGCTAACTTTGTATTTGTCTGACAATTTCTCATCCTTTTTTTATCATCAAATATAAATTGTGAACAATTACTACAGAATTGTGTTAGTGTAGAATTGTACTAAAAGAATACCTGAGATAATAGCAGTGAATAAGTCAATTAAACAAATCCATCTGTATTATATTTGTGCATTTCCTTATAAATTATTTATTGGTCATATACATATGTGGTTGGAAAAACAACTATTATAAAAATAATCGATTTTCTAATACATAGTAAATTTTGTTCCTATGTGTTTTAAGCGATTACACATTATACAATTAAGTGTAATCAACCGAAAAATAGTCAAATTGTGTAATTTCTTCTGTAAAAAGGTATATCCTATATGACAGAAAAAAAAGGTATTTTCAAAATTGTAAGCAGGAGTAGAGGATTAGTATAAATAGATGATATAAGGAGAATCATGATAGCGATTCCAAAATCGGACTAGATAGAATTTAGCTGACTGATACGATAGCCTGAGATGCGGACTAGAATATCGTAATGCTAATTAACAGGGGAGCATCGCCAGCACGGGCAATGGAGAGGGGTGCCAGGCACCAGCGTCTCCATATTTGTCGCTCACACAGTGCGCACTAAGCCCAGGCAGCTTCACCTAGTGTCCAGCGGTGACTGGTGGCGTCTGAGTGACGGCCCAATGTCGGCAACGCTGGCCCGACATTTCTAGGACAATAGGTCAACAGGTTATATTTAACCCCACCATAAAGCTCAAACTAAAAATAATTACAAGTCCACTATCCATATAATACTGGATGCCTGAGAGTTAGACTTCGTATATAAATCTGTGAGTTACGAAAAGTCACTCAGTATTAGTCTTACGACAGAGACGATGTTAAGACAAATAGTCAAAGAAGTATGGATTCACATGTCCAAGAATAACATAGTTCAAGAAAGCTCGGTAAGTAACAGAAATGTTACAGACGTAAAATTAGAGAGTAAAGCTATAACAGTCGTCAACTTTGTTTTTGTAATAATTATGTTCCTAAAAAAAATTAACAGAATTGCTGCAATAATGTTCGTTATACAAAACAAAATCTCAGCAGCAGAAGTCAAACCATATGTATTATTACCAAATGCTAAAACGGTACTCGAAAATGACATTGTAACTTCAAATGAAGAAAGTGTAGAACCTTTTGATACATATTATTATGTAATGGCTCTACTGGCAGCTTTGGGTTGTTTATTTGCGGTAATTAAATTCATATATTTTTGTGGATATTTAGGAATTAGATTTCCAAAAATACAGGAATACTGTAGAAAAACGTTCAGCCCAGCACAAAGGGTTAATAACTTACGACTGTACTTGAAAATAGTGAGTAAGGATAAAAGATGTTTGTTGTATTTGTTTTCCCTGGAGTACGAACCAAACCTGATAGCATTCTCCATTGCACCTAGAGTGATAAGGGCTCGGATGATGCAACGGCGAATGGAATCATGGATACAAATGCAATGGGGAGGTCCATTAAAGCTCATGATAAATGATAACGTCACTGACATTAAACTGCCGGAGCATGTGAAATTACCAGGTTATAGAACCGGTAATGTAAGAGAAATAATCAATAGCCCTGAGGCGCGATTTCATCTGTTATTTCACTATTATAACGAGTAACAAGGAACAGTATATCCAAATACCAGATAGGTCAAGAGATATACTTAATCCACCTATCCATCATTTGTTACCAATCAAGAGCTCACCCCCACGTTGTGTGTATTATACACCCAACACCTCACCGATGGCACGTCCATCACCTTATCAACAGGAGTTAGGACAGTTACAGAGAGCCCATAATGCTAATGAAACCACTAATGATAGTTCACCGGATAGGCCGAATCCTGTTGCGCAACCATCAGCTCCTGATGAATTTGCACAGGGATCGCCACCTAGGGTTCAGCGTTTGGTATTGGAAAAAATGGGGAAGAATTAGGTACATAAAAAAATTACAATTATGAATGACATAAAAATATGCTTGAGAATAAGATATAAGGAGAAATAAAAGCGAAGACACTATACTAAATGAATGTTTGGGTAACATCAAAACAAACTTAAGTAAGAAAGTATACATATTACTACAAGTGATATTGACCTGAAGTTCATATAAACAGCAAACTTTGTTCACTTGCGGATTAACTAACGAGGATGTGTAATAAGTAGAGGATTACTTAAATGTATGTTTGATGATGTAGTCCTTCCGTGGCTCAAAAATATAACTTGAGACAGAAAAAATAGGATCATGATGATGTGAGTAGAAATGATATGAGGGTTGATCATGACAGTGAACCAAATGTTTTCGTTACCTAGATTAGTTAATCGATAATAATGATTTGTATTAAACTTATACTATGTTTGTATATATGCATGTTTATATAATGTGTTCACCTATATTAATACATAGAGGTTATGTGTGGTTTAGTTTAAAGCATATAAACTTGGATTGAAACGAATAAATCTAGTTTATTAAAATGTAGCGTAGCAGTTTATAAATTATATAGTGGTAAACGTGAGATTTGTGCAAGATTGGACGAAGTCGGATATAGAAATACTGAATATATCAGACTATATATATATATACAAAATTATAGATAATTATTTATAGATATGTATAGTTACGAGGTGTGCATTAAAGGTTTACCGGTCACAGTCATGATCAAATGAGTATAATGACGGGACATAATCCCTAAGTTGGAAGAAGAATTGTAATAGTGGTATCATGTGTGATAATATTAAGCAATACATACTAATGTCAGCTATCTAGATAGAATTAAAATATAATAACAAGTGTGTGAATTGTATAGAATGTTAGCGTGTGTACAAATAATAAGCAATGTATGCTGATATGAATTAGTTAAGTAGTATAATTATGAACATATAGTAACCAATGTGAAGTATTGTTTATGGCGTTGTTATAATAGCAAAATTGTATCAAACTTTAGTTTTAGTAGGTGGTGAGTGATCAAAGTGAAAAAAAAAATAATAACATAGAGGTAAAAGTTGAATCAGTGGCATTCAGGAATACGCTGCGCGTCGAATGAATGACAAAGGTCAGCAACGTTTTTTATAACTATAAGTAAATCACTTAAGTAGATATGTATAGTGACATATAAATGATATTATATGTATATGCTGAATATCCAATGTACCACGGGTATGAAAATGTTGTACAGAGTTTTCGAGAAACCAGACCCAGATTTATTATATGAGTTAATTTAAATGGTAGCTCTAATAATGATGTTGCTGACTCTGATTTAAACAGAGAACGTCAACATAAACATAATAAAGGTAACAAGTATATTCCATTTTATAATGCGCCATGCAGTACCGAAGTATTAGCATTGACGAATATAGAATGGTCTAAATTGAAGACGATGCAGGTTTGTCAAAGACTTTGTACACATACATGTTAGAGATGATATTTAAAATATGTGGAGTTCTTTTTAATAATTGTGCAGGAACAGTTTTTATATAATATTATTCTTGATGTTACTTTTGTATCATACGGTGCCAAGTCGGATTTTATATATATAAATCTTATGATCTTTCGTCAAAACGGACTATATGCCCGGCGGCATATTTCTCCAGAGGGGAGGTGAATGTTAGTTACACTAACTCAGGCGTTAGTACACTAACACAGACAATGTATAGCATCTTTTAAAAGTGGTAAGCCATAGAAAATAGATCTCAAGAGATCACTGACTATCACGGATATTTACGCCACAGTACCTGTAGTGTTACGGACAGACGTCAGCCAGAGAGGGGGTCGGATATACAAACGACGACCCAGCCAGATTGCTTAGCCAGGCCAAGTTGAGCTACGCAGAGAAGGATTCGAACGGTTCAAATACGGCAGGCAGGCAGGCAGGCAGGCGAGATTGTGTAATAATGCCAGAAGCCGCAGTGTGGCCCGTAGCCTGATGGACATGTGAGAAGCCTGTATCTTGGGCGTGAGGCAAACTGGACGGCCGTGGTGGACGGACGTGAATAGATACGGACGGATTTAAACATTGTGAATACTGGTTGCCATATTTGAGAGTACTTGGCGTCAGCCAGAGCCGAGATGGCTGGCCAGGAACAAGCGGAGCCGATAGCTCCTAGCATATAAAAATACGAGGGTCCAACCACGCTCGCATGCAATTGAGATGGTGTCTGTGTTTATAGCGACCGGGCATGCTGGGAGTTCAGCCAGAAGTTTCATGCTGTCAGGAAAATAATAAGCTTATGAAACGCAGCCGGGATAGATGCTCAGAACTGTGAATTTAAATCGTTTAATGCCCCGTTTTTGCAGTCAAAATACATAATACACAAAAATATGACCAAAACCTAACCTAAACCATCCTCATAGTCCCGTTTTTTTCGAAGAATAATGACTTTATTCCCCACTCCACTGAGACATCATAGCCGTTCTCAGATGACACACTTGAACATGCATGCTCCGCACACGCGATCAAGTCACCCTCTCATTGGTAAAGTTATGTTTGTTTGTTTGTTGAGTTAGCGAGCCCTACAACCGGTCTGCCCGGGCCTTCCGACAAGTGTCAATTGCTTTGAAACCTAGCCACGAGACCAAGAGCTACAAACAATCAGATCACTAAGTAACAAGCTAGACAACCACACTGTGAGTAGGCCTAGCTAAGAATTCACCCCTCGGTCCGCACGAGGCTTGCCAGTGTACTGTCACGCTGGGGTTAGAGTAGGCATACCCCGACCTCGGCCCCCATGTTAATTTCCGAGGAGGAAGCCAGAGGGAGCTGAACTTCACTATTGCTGTGAATAGGTCAAAAACGCCCCTGATATTGTGGTATCACCACCCTAAACTGTCAGTGCGCTGTCTGTGATCATTTTCGAGGTTTGTTTTGTAGGTCTACTGTCTGGCACTCCCAGGAGTGTTAAAATATCGCGGGAAATCCCGTCATTATTGTTGTTTTCGTTACTTTTCAGTTATTGTTTTCATTTATTTTAACCTAGTGCTGAACGATTTTGCTAGTTTAGGTATGAAGATAGGCATTTTTAAATTGTTCTGCCCAAATACTATGAACTATATCGCATATAAAGCTCGACTTTCAAAATGAATAAATGTAGGCCCTATCACTGACACGCAGGTCGGATGCCTCACCAAATTTAAAATAGCATGTTTTCGGTGTTGGCTCATTTTTTTGGACACAAATGTTTCACTGAACCAATTACATTTTTATGTGGCTTAGAATATTGGGTTCAACCCCTTTGGATTGGCTACGACCACCGGTTTCAGACAAAAAAATTATACAATTTTTGCTGATCCTTGTCAGCACATGCTGTCACAATTTACAGTAGCCATTTGTATCCTCGTTTACGACCACTTATAACAAATTATGTAGGCGACTTGACTTTGCAGAATACACAAATAAGTGAACTAAGAGGGTGCTCTGTATTCAAATTTTTTTGGCCCACGGGGGAATTTTGGAATCGCTCGAGATGCATCTAGTGTAGCCGTGAAACCTGTTTCAGCCACTGGGGCTACATCCAGTGCACTTTTCCTACTTTCACATTAGCAGGGGTGAATGAATTTCGCTGATTTACATGTAAATTTTTAATGAATTTTCCACACAATAAGCTGAGACGCAGCTGCAGGCCGTGGCCCAGTTGATTCGCCCCACTGACTTCGGCTACCGCTACTAGCTTGATTCGCCCCACTGACTTCGGCTACCGCTACTAGCTAGACCTAGGTCCTATAATATGCCAATTTAGTGTGTATGACTAGGCCTATAAGCTAGACCTATACATACGCCGGTAGGCTTCAATACATTTTTGGGTAGGCCTATACAAATGCAAGAGGTCTTGCAGACCCCCCCCCCCCCCTCACACACACACACCCAGGATGCAGACAGTTTACAGAACAGTCAATTGCCATTCTATGCATATTTTCGGAGCCCACATCTAGGCCAGCCTGTAACGTTAGGCCTAGTCAGTCTTTAGGCCTAGCTACTCTCTGAACAATCGTATTAGCCCACTGGTAGGCTTAATCACTGATAGCCTGTAGCCTAAATCATGCATATTATAGGCCTGCATAATTACGAGGGTGCACATGGGTCCTGGAAATTATGGATTATTCCCAGCTCACTTTTTACCCAGCTATTCGCTTTTTATAAGGGAAAAATGATATAAATATAGATAAAAATAGATATAAATTTTTAGGTTCAGTTTTTACACTATTTATAAGCTGAAATCCTCGATGTGCGGACCCTAAGAACAGGCGATTCGCCGTTCGTTTTTTAACCCATGTGCACCCTCAATTATATAGATGTTACTAGTGGCTGTGTTTGGAGGCTATACTTGCTACTGTTACAAGAATATCGCCCTCCACTACGCATAGGCCTAACACTTTGTGAACCTTTGTGGAGGGTGGAATTTGCTGATTAAAGTGTAGTCTAGGCCTACACTACACTGGTACAGAAAATATAAGGTCTCACACCACCCCATCCGCACGTTAGCGTATTGAAAAAAAAAATTGTAAAAAATATAATCAAAAAAGAGGCCAACGAATTTATGATCTAGGCCTGAATTGCGGTGATCCGTGATCTGAAGAGAAGGGGGCGCCACAGGGGTTTGCCCTGCATTTTTTAAGGGAGGCTTATAAGTTTGGCAAAACATAGGGTGCCCTTCTCCCCTTGGATCCACCACTGCTAACCTCTACCCATGCAAACACCAATTTTGTCTATCAATATTACAAAAAATATGTGAAAAACCAACAGAAAGCATAGGGCCTGGACCTATTTGTTAAATTGATCGCTCAAAATGGTGCATTTATTAATATAGGGGACTATTAAAAACATTTTGCGAAAAAACGAATATCCTACCTGGATCGGGCGAAAAAACTGTCACTTTCAAGATCACTATATGGGAGCCTATGACAAAAGGATCACAATAGCCGTCTGTTGTGGGGGGTTATTAAATATGTCTGAAGTTGCGGAATAAGTTCTCCGAAAATTTGTTTGTCCCCGAAAAAATTTAAAAACAAATCCTGTTGACTTACAATTTAGGTCTGGATGTGACTCCAACCTAGGAAACATTCACTGATTTTTAAGCAGAAGGTCAACCTTGCTATTGACTATAAGTATTTTAAAATTAGATTGATTGAACAGGAATAAACAAAATGTTTCAATTTTATTTCACACTCATTATCAATACAAATATATTATACATTTTTCAAGTAGGCCTATCTGGAATAATTTCTCATCTGTCCCAGCAATATTTTTTTCTGTGACAAATAAATTTGGTCAGCAACAAATTATTGCAATATATTGCTAATTTAAAAAAAAAATAGACAGTAATATCCCTTGCTAATTATCAAGCATATTATTTCTAGAATGTGAGAGTAGAAAAACTTCAGATTTAATTTACATTTCTAGAATTCTTAACATTAGTTTTCATCCACATTTGTTACCCTATTTTTCAGTTCTGATATTCCTCTCATTATATTATTACATTTGTTGAAAGATATTGCATGTAGTGTATGCCCTATACACAATTAAGGAATGGAAAACACACACTGAGCTGCACAAAAAACTTAAATACTAATATATAATGATAATATTAAGCAGGCCTACAACATGTACAATGTGTATTGTAATTGTTGTTTTTATATGCAATCAGAGCATTCACCATTAATAAATACACTACACCAGATGAATTATAACTCATTTGTAGAGGCTATCATACATGGCGGCCATTTTAAATTTCGGTAAAACCTTGAAAAATCACATGCACATCTCCATATCGCGGGGAATGTGATAGTAAAAATTAAGTAATATACGACCTAGGTTTATTAATTTTTGCGATCTCAAAAAAATTGAAATTGATCCGTGGCGGCTATTTTGAATTTCGGTAAAACCTTGAAAAAATCAACTGCACATCTCCATATTGTGGGGAGTGTGATTGTAAAATTTGAATAATTTCAGACGTTCAGTTTTAAAGTTTTTGCGCCCACAAAAAATTTTGGAGTTGACTTCTGGGGGCCATGTTGAATTTGGGTAGCATTTTTCAAAAATCACTTGCACATCCACATGTTGCTGGGAATGTGTTTTAAAATTAAAAAAAAACTGGCCAAAATATTTTTTTAAGTTTCAGCGACCACCAAAAAATTCAAGTTGAACTGTGGCGGGCATTTTGAATTTCAGTGAAACCTTAAAAAAGTCACCTGCACATCTCCATATGGTGGGGAATGTGATAGTAAAATTCGAATAATTTCAGACGTTAAGTTTTAAAAGTTTTTGCGCTCACACAGAGTTGACTTCTGGTGGCGATATTGAATTCTGGTAGCATCTTAAAAAATCACTTGCACATCCCCATGTTGCTAAGAATGTCATGTTAAAATTAAAAAAAAAATTAACTGGTAGGTTTTGAGTTTTTGCGCCAACAAGAAAACCTGACGCCGGACAGAATCCTGGCGCAACTAAAATCCCCCTTCCCCTACGGGCAGGGGATAAAAAAACTGGCATTAATAATCATTCTATGAATTAAGCTAAATTAGTTAAATATCTATTTTTGATCAATATTTAATAAATATTATGGATATATGATTTGAAGCTGGAATTTACATAAATGCATAGGACAATGGTTGAATCACAATTTTAACCTTTATATATACCGGTAACTAAGGAGTTGTAATTTTTTATATTGTCATAACTTGATAACATGTGTGCTCATTCTCACTCACTTTGTTTATCACTTTATGCCATTAATTTATATAGGTTGTATCAATCAACTACCTTTTGTTATTATCTAAACATACTTTTTCTTATCAGCTGAATACATGCATACATATTTTCAATAGAAATTTTAATACCTAATATCTGAATATGATGTACTTTTTCATGTATGATGTGTATTAACCTATTAAAGGGCTAATTTTTAATTGGTACCCCTTAGCAAAGATGTTAAAAGTGGCATAGATTTAACATGTTTACAGATCAATACATGATATCCAATTACTACTCAACATTGTCATTTACAACTGTTTCCATTAGAAAATGACAGATGAAATAACATCACTATATAGGAATGCATGACACAATGTAGACAGGTTGAAGAAGCATTACATTTTCACTTCCACCATAATTCTCATAAATAATCGCAATTCAAATATTCCTAACTTTCACATGCCTTTCAATTTAGTGTAAGATATCACATTTTGAGTCAGAATTGCCTAATTATATCACTGCAAATTGTCTAAACATTATTTGACACTCCAAATTACCATGGGGTCCCTCAAAACCAAGTTAATTAGCAGAAAAGATTAAAAAATCATTGTTTGACAATTCATTATTAAATTGATCATTACATGTACATTCATTGCCTGGAGGCCTACTACCAAATTTGTATATGATCATACCAAGCAAAATAATTCATGAACATTAACCTAAGCTTCTACTTGTAGTTTCAATTTTAATACATACATGTACATCCTCATTATGATTGTGATGTAATATACTACTACAATTGATTAAAAGAATATTACCGGTATTCAAAATATACAAGATGTGGGTCAAACATGTGAAATGTGAAAAATATGTGCTATTTAAAATCTCATTTGAAAATGTGCATTGCGACAGATTCTACTACAAAACACTGGTTGATATGCCAACTAGAAATTTCATTGTGGTGAAGTGTAAGGTGAGAGAGATAACAGGTTGAATATGACTGTTGTAGCAATCTTGTGATGCACATGTTTTTTTTCCAATGAGCAGTTCACCATGGTCACTTCTTTCCATTGAACTTGTTGCATGAAGAAACATCATGTCTGCAAATATATATATTTCATTGTTTAAATATAGAAGTATTTTTTCTTTCATTTGAAATGATAGCAACAAATTTTAGTCAATATGTTGTACCGTCTTTCCCACACCGACATTTTTGGGAGTTATTATTCAATGTTATGCCTAAAAGATGAAAACATAGAAATAATAAGATAATTTACCAACTGTTATTCAACTTTTCATCCACTTTGAAGAAAATTAATCATATATAGCTAATTTGATGCACACTCATTTCATTTCCAATAACTGCTCTAACCTGCTATTAAATAAAAAAGATTAAAATCAACTGAAGTGCTGATTAGCAGTGGAAGTGTTAATCGATTTTACTTACCATAATGTTAAGCATGTTAATATAACTGTGAAACCTCATACAACAATGTAGCACAGACCAGATTTTCTGCCTTTATCTCACTGCCTAGTTTACATCTGAAATAGAAACAAAAACTATCATTGAATTGAATTTGTCTAAAAATAAATGCAGTAAAACACCCCAAATGTTACTCATTTTTCATTAACATTAAATTTTCTATAATTATAATTACTGAGAAAAATAACAGTTCTGAACTTCATAATGTTGGAAGCACAATTTTGAATACATTTAGAAAATTGTCAATTTATATGTCAGTGCAAGGGTTGAATTATTTGAGATTATTACAATGTACATAATATGCACAATTTCTAAGTTAGTGCAAGTGGTGAATTACTTCAGATCTAATCTAGTTAATAGTTATCATTTACTTTGTAATATACAATTCTCAGTATCAAATGAGAGGAAATTAGTTATACAGAATACAGATTTATACACCTGTGCACTTTTTTAATTAGAATTTAGACAAATAAATAATAAAAAGTTAAGCAAAAATATTAATATTAAGTAGGGATGTTAACCTGGATTTTTTTTAATGGGGCACAATGTGAATTTAGTTGGCCTTGTTACTTTTGTGTCTGATATACTGAGTTTGAGATTCCTCTCAAGGAAATTTTGGTTGTCAATAAATGATTTTCGATAGATTTTCAGAAAATTCCTTTTGAAAATGAGGTTCAGTACCCCTTTACCACCTAGTATATGGATCCACCACTGATAATCATATATGGGTAGCATGAGCCACTGTCTTAGCTAGGATTTGACAACTACCCTTTTTTCCAATTACATATTGCATATTATGTAAAGGAAGAAAATGCACCTAACTGGCTACAGGTGCATTTTCTTTCTTTACAGTGTAGTTTGGACAATTTTCCTGTCTTGATACCCATCCAAAAAATGGGTCGCTGGCTAACACAGTGGTATCAGCATAATAATAGATTTTACTTGCATTACATAATTTATGACACATGCAAATATCGATTATGTGTGTAAAGTTGTGTAAAATGTGTGTAAAGTTTTGTAATGAAGTAATGATTCCTCCATTATAAAAATTAAAATATAATCCATGAAATATTTTAACACATTTGTTTGACATTTATTTGAGGTAAATGCTATTGCATGAAGGTAGAAAAAAAAATCGGTGGTGAAATGGTTAACTTAACATTACTGTAGATCTCGTAATTTTTGCGTGTTCAGATTTTCGCTAATTTGTGATTTTACACGAAGTCTAGAATTCGCAAATTATTTATTTCGATGATAGGTAGAGCTATTATAATATTTATTAATTTCGCGGGACTCCTATATTCGTGAATTTGTCCTCCTCTTGAAATTCGCGAAAATTAAAACCTTGCAAAAATTACCAGATCTACAGTATTATAAACTGGGATGGGGCTATTCTTATTCTGTTGGTTTAAACATCTCTATTTTTTTATTGGAACAATAAAAAAAATGTAATACAAGGCTCCTATCAAAGAGGCCATATTCTCAATCCCATTTAGTGGCACAGCTAGCTTAACAGGCGGCAGGCAGACACAGGCAGGCTATCACCGCCACAGATCTTAATAAGCCTAATAAGCGGTTGGTGGGTGGAGGTGGTAGTGACACAGTTCAAATAGGTAGTATTAAACTGTTAAAGGACAAAAGTATTGCAATTATAAAGTTTAGCTGATGAAATAAAGCAGTTTAAGGAACTGGCTCAGACTAAAATCATTAAAAAATCGGTGATTTTATTTTGGCTTATTAATATGACCATATAATGTAAACATGTCCATAGACTAGAACTGCAAAAGTTTTTTATTTTTTGTGCTGCGCATTTACCAGTTAGACTAGATATATGGAGACGTAATTCCCGTCTTTCTCATTTTTGACATGGCTGTCCAAAATAAGAAATCAGAAATTTCGTCTCTTTATCTAGCCTAACTGGTAAATTCGCAGCACAAAAAATTTAAAAAAATTGCCTTTCTAGTCTGTGGACTGACATGTTTACATCATATGGCGATCATGTTAATATAAAGTCAAACTAAAAGCACTGATTTTTTAAAGATTTTAGCCTGAGCCAGTCATGCACCTAACTTATTCTGTTAGGTGCATTGATTGCCCAAATGTACACATATATATATAAGGATCCATGAAAAAACAGTTTAGCAGGTCAACTTTTAAATTTATGTAGGTGTTTTTTCCACTCTTTTAAGATTTCTGTCACAATTGAAAACATAATCAAAGCTGATTTATCAAGTAGTTCAAGTACAATTTATATTCAGGGATATGTAGACCTCTAACTATATCATGTAGATGCAATATGCCATATCATATATTCTGTAGGCCTAATATTAGACCTAGCTAGGCTATTTCACACATTTTAAATTTCAGTGTGCATGATTGGCACTCGCCCGCTCGCTAATGCGAGTAGGAAAAAAAACGGGCGAGTTCGGCTGGCCACGAACTCGCCCAGGTTGGCGAGTGCATATTTTTCCGTAATTTAAACATGTAGTCTGCTGTGAAAATAATAATTTGTCAGGATAGATTTGTTTTACTATTAGTTCATGTCACGCAATCGTGACCTGCGAGGTTCTAAAAGAGTGGCGTAATTACGGCACGATTGGAGATTTTCGGATCAGCGCGATGACTGCCTGGAGTCGGCAGGCCCACATGTGTATGCATCGCTGACACGGTACGCATGCACTTAGCTCTAAGTATGCGGCACTTGTCTGAGCAATTGGTCAATTGTGTCACCCCCCTATACGGTCAATTGTAACAGACATGCGTGCGCACACCTGCATTTGTTGACTAGTAGGCCTACGCGTGTTGTTACATACACGTGCAGTGTATGTCATATAAACAAATATCTATGTCCTGCAACTAGATTCATGTAAACATTGTTAAAAGACGTCACAGACAGTATGATTTAATTAACGCCCACCACTAAATGAAATGTTTATAATTAAACTGCCAACTAAAGGATTATACATGTCCATATATGTCACTATAATGTATATGTTCACATATCCTGATACATTTATTTACAAGTCATTAGTTTTTTGTCAATTTTCCAATGATTAAACACGTCTTAGACTTGGTTGAATTAGAACTTTGTACTCCAGCAGCACCTCCAATGTGGAGTATCAGGCTGCAGGAGAGAAAGAGGCTGGTAGACCAGCCGACTCTTGAACGCTGGCACAGTTCTAAGAGTTAGCTTAGTGCTCCTTGTTTCGGGCGAGTTCAAATTTTACTGGGCGAGTAGCACTTCAAATGCACTCGCCCGAATGGGCGAGTGGTATAATCAGTTAGTTATTCACACTGAATTTAATTACATTAAATAGTGGTTTGGCTGGAGAAGTATATAACTTGGCCACACCTGTTCTAATGCCTGGTAAATTATACAGACCCGACCTTGAAGCCTAAAATATTCACGAATTACAAGACCATAGATTTTGGATCACATTAAGTATCTAGACGAGAGTCCTTGCAGTCATTGAATTCAATTCTATCCTGACAGTCCAACCGAGCTTTTCGGTATTTACTCTGTCAATACTCATGAAATTTGGGCCATGTAGGCATCTATCCTGAAAATTTTGTAAAAAATATTTTAAAAGACAGACCATTTGACATGTAGACTTTGTAGACTAGTTAGCAAATTTATTAATTATGAGGCCCCTCTATAAAGTTAAAAAAAAACATTTTTAAACTTCATTCCGGTTTACTCTCCAAATTGTATTACTGTTATGTACCTGTATGTCAAATGGTCTGACTTTTGAAATACTCTGTCTATGGGAAGTTCGCAAAATTTTCAGGGATGTTGCCAAATGGTCCAACTTACAAATAGTCTGTGTGTACAACAAAATTCCACAAAACTTCCAGCGATGTTGTCATTGTTGTGGGAAGATGAAAAAATGACCCCAAAAAATTTCACTCTCAAATTTCGAATAGCGCCTTTATCTACTCCCACAGACTGTAGACGGTAGGTCTCGACACTTAACCGTTGCCGTTTCCCCGGGGCAACCGACTTTATGTGGGCAAGTAAAAAAATTCAGACAGTGGCCCCCTGGGCAATAGCTTCAATTTTCACCATTTTAAATTTGAGCGACTGTCACAACAGACATTAGCATGTCAATGGCAAGTCGGGCAAGTGATAAACTTGGGGGGCAAGTATCCCAAAAATGTTCTTGCCTTCGGGCAGTTAGTGTCAAATGGTCAAACTTTTGAAATATACAATATTTTGTTATACAATTTTCAGGATCGATGCCAAATGACTAGAAAATAATAGGCCTAGACCAGGCTAGGGTTTACTATTTTTCATGAAATTCGCTTGAGAATTTAACCTTTAAATATTGAATGACTGGATACTGAAAAGCTAACTTTCATTTTGGACCATCCTCCACCGTCGGACAGACTATAGAATAAGCTAGCACTTGACCAGCAGGACAGCAGTATTAGCACTGAGTAGCAGGTCGGCCGAATCTAATCACTGACACTGACTGACTGAAAGAGTATCAGAATCTGGGTAGGCCTAGGACTAGGAGACTGTCACTGTCAGTGAGTGGGAATGACTCTCACTGTCTCAGTCTCACAGTCACTGTCTCAGACAGATCTACGAGGGGGTGGGGGGGAGATGGGTAGCGGTTGCAACCCCCCCCTCTTGCTGGCCCATGATGTGCCTGTGAGCATCTACAAATTCGAAATTTTCTGGGGGAAGGCCCCCAGACCACCCGCAACCCCTCCTTTCATTAAAACCTGGATCCGCGCCTGGTAGTCCAGTGGTAGGCATACTCTTGACTTAAGTCTGTCAGTGTCAGTGATTCAGATTGTGATGCGACTGAGTCACTGATGACACTGACAGTGTCACTGTGACTGGTGACTGTGTCAGTGCTGACTGATGCCAGTGTCACTGTCAGTGATGGTGATTGGTGCTGTCAGCGTCAGTGACAGAGTCACTGACTGTCAGTGTCACTGATGTGATGATTATTATACTCGCCGTCAAATCAACCAGGATCGCATGATTTTCGGCGATTTCCCCGTCAATTGTGAACCGATTTTCTTCAAATTTTACAAAGGCCATTTTCTATTCAAATTCTAACCGACCTGAAAACTTCGTAAACTTATATAGCGTATTTCAAAAGTTAGACCATTTGACATGTAATGAATTTAAATTATAACGTTCCTCTTTAAACCCATTAAAATAATTTTAGAATTTTATTACATGGCAAATGGTCTAACTTTTGAAATATTAAATATTATTTTGCGAATTTTTTACCCCTGTTAGGATTTTAATAGAAAATGGCCTCTGCAAAATTTCAAAGAAATCGATTCAAAATCTTTGGAAAAATCGCCGAAAATCATGCGATCCTGGTTGATCATTTTTAATTTGACGGCGAGTAGGGCCTATAGGCCTAGTATTACCCGAGGCTGAGTCTGCCTGAGAGTGGCAATTATTATTAGGCACTCTAACTTGTGTTGTGAGGGTAGGCCCATCGTGACATGAGGCATGCAGTGGCGGATCCAGAATGTGCAAGAGGAGGGGGCGTAAAGCCACATCTTGGCTGAAAAACTTCAAAAAGGGGTGTTAATGTTAGCTTCACTTCATTAAAAAAAATGCATGAAAATTTAATATTTTCACCAATAACGGGGGGGGGGGGCGTACGCCGGGTACGCCCTATGCTGGATCCGCCACTGGCATGACCATGTCATGATGATGACATTAAGATTAGGCCTCAAATTAAATGAGCTGACATGATAGCTGAGCCCGAGGGGCCTGAGCGATAATCGAAGTGATTACATTTACAGTGACAGTCTGGCCGACGCCGGCGACGGTGGAAGCAGGCATGGTTAGATCTAATTAGACTACTTTAAAAGTTATTATTGAAATCAAATAATACATACCAATCCATAGTTAAACCTTGTTGTTTGATCTGTTGATGGTCTTCTTACATTTCTTAAAACATGATTCCAAAACCAAATTGTCAAAATATTTTCACGTGACAAATCTTGGAGTTGGACTTGGACTCAGTGAGTGGTCTTGGTCAGTTGGTGACCTTATTTTTTTAAATACCCTACCTTTCAAACTTAAATTCATTAGTAATCGTAAACTTGGTAAATGTCCCTAATATTTGTTTTTATGCATCTTACAGGTTGAATTGTAATTTTGGTAGTCTTTTTTAAAAATGGAAATTTGACCGATGAGAAGAAAAATTAATCGCGTGTGCGGAGCATGCATTTCCAAGTGTGTCAGCTGGGAACGGCTGTGATGTCTCAGTCAAGTAGGGAATAAAGTCATTATTCTTGGTAAAAAGCGGGACTATGAGGGTGGTATAGGTTGGGTATCGGTAATATTTTAGTGAAATGAATATTTTGACTGCAAAAATATGTCTATTAAACGCTTTAAATTCACATATGTGAACATCGATCCGGGTTCGGTGAAAATTCGTTTCATAAGCTGTTTCTTTTTTGAGACTCTGGGTCTCAGACCCGGTTCAATCTCCGGTCACTAAGTGTCCCCATCTATATCTCAATTGCAGGCGAGCGAGGGTCCAACGGACTCGAGAGAGGCAGAGAGGGAGATTCAGACACAGATGAGAGGCAGATAGACACACAGAGATAGAGACAGAGATTTAGATAGAGAGAGATGCAGAGATTCAAAGAGATGGGGAGAGACAGAGCCAGAGACTGAGACAGTGAGTGATTGAGAGACGAGCGAATCAGAGAGTGTGTGCGACAGAGACTAAACGACCATGGAGATCATAAGTGAGCATTAGACGATGTAAAGGACATATCTCTCTGCTTATGAACATGGGACTATGATCGTGACAATGACGGCAACATGGATGAACATATCAGCGTCTTACGAGATCTCGATAATAACTCGTGTGATGGCTTACCACTAAGAAACAATTCAGATATACATAATGTATATTACCGCTTGGCACCTAAGGTATGAGAGCAGTGTGTATTAAACTAGACTATAATAAAATCTACTGATGTCAGGAACATCTGAGAAGTTGAGTATTCTATATGCGACATACAACCAGTATGTCGTGTTGTCACCAATTCAGCGCCGCCGAATCGATCCCAAACTATAACGTAAGTTGACCAATAAAACGGTTATTCTTACAATTAGTTACTGATAGCCCCCAGTCAGTAATTAATAGTTGCAAACGATCGCAAAAGGTCGCAAACTATCGCAAACGGTCGCAAGCGATCGCAAACCGTCGCAAACGATCGCAAATGGTCGCTAACGATCACAAATAGTCACAAACCGTCGCAAATGATCGCAAATGGTCGCAAACGTTCGCAAACGATCGCAATTGGTCGCAAACGATCGCAATCGGTCGCAAACGATCGCAAATGGTGGCAAACCGTCGCAAACGACCGCAAATGGTCGCAAACGGTCACAAACGATCGCAAATGGTTGCAAGCCGTCGCAAACGATCGCAAATGGTCGCAAACGATTGCAAATGGTCACAAACGAAGTACGCATTAGAACTGAATGCCTACTGGCCAGCACCGGCGACGCTGGCCCAACATTTAACATACATTGGGTCGGTGTCGGTTTGTAATCGCCGCCGGACCAGCTACTATTCCCAGCAAACACAAAACATTTGTATAACATTTGTACAACGCCGGCCCAACGTCTTCGACGCATTGTACAAATGTTATACAAATGTTTTGTGTTTGCTGGGTTGAACGCAGCCCAGCAAACACGAGGCGTTGAACCAGTGCTGGTTTGATGCTGGGCCTGCGTCGCAGACAGTGGGCCAGCATTGCACCAGCATCTGTTCGGGTCGTGTTTGCTGGGTGTGTAGACAAGCACCAAAACGGAATAATAAATTCCGCTTAATACATATAGTCTCTACTGTCCACATGAGCCATTTAATAACATTAATTACAAAAGCCATTGACACTACACCTATTAGCTATCAACCTTTATGGTTATGCTGCTGGAGGGGAGACATCTCAGTTGTTTGTCCTCAAAAAACTAGACCCTTCTAGTTTCTATCTGCTTACCAATGTTATTTTTAACAATGAAATTTTTACCGAATATTATCTTAATAGATCCCTGAGTAGGCCTATTCCTAGGCCTATATAGGTCTAGGCCTAGCTCACAGCTAATCTAGTAATAGTCAGACTTTACAGTAAATTTTACACACATATTAGAGGTATTAATATAGGTTACTTACTCATTCAGATTCCTATAAATGACATTGTTTTATCTTATTTATTTGTCTGGATACACCGCACCTGTGTCTCGCTGTGAGGCGTGATATTGAATATTAGATCGGTCCATAAGTTCACACACTGCTCTGTGTACACAGTAGTCCACAAACAGAGAGGTCAATAACTAGATAACCACCTGTATAACCACCTGTATAACCACCGTGACGTTACCAAGTGTCAGGACAACACAGCAAACACGAGACGTTCAACCGATGCTGGTTTAATGTTGGGCCAGCGTCGTAGACGGTGGCCCAACATTAAAACAGCATTGAACAATGCCTGGTGCTTGTTGAGCTGTAGCCTGACCAGGGGTGTATCCAGTGTGTGTGTGGGGGGGGGGGACTCATGTTTGTGGCTCAGGTATTTGTGGAAGTAGCCTATTTACATTACCGTTAGTGCTCGGATATGGTAGGCATATTCCATTCCATCTTTGTATAAACAGTCTAAGATGTCGCTATATTATTTTATAAGTTGGGTAATTATAATAATTGAAGTAAGTGATTTAAATTGTTCCTTAACGTCCATTTTCTATCGGTACGGGTCATTTAAATGCGTCAGTAATATGTAAAATACAGTTCATTGTGTATAATGTGATATGGTATGGTGGGTTATTGGGATTCTTCAATTGAGTACGACATCAGGGTTGAAAGGGTTAACCCTTTAAGTGCTGTGCTACTACTTCATAATGTTTCATTTAAAGCTTCGTCCCAATAACAGTGACTTAGCCGGCTGATAAAAATTATAGGAAAGGACTATAATTAGGCTTAGAGCCTTAAGGGTTAAATTGATGAAAACGATTGTAGTCGATGATCAGTAAATCGATTGTAGTCGATGATCAGTAAATCGATTGTAGTCGATGATCAGTAAATCGATTGTAGTCGATGATCAGTAAATCAATTGTAGTCGATGATCAGTAAATCGATTGTAGTCGATGATCAGTAAATCGATTGTAGTCGATGATCAGTAAATCGATTGTAGTCGATGATCAGTAAATCGATCGTAGTCGATGATCAGTAAATCGATTGTAGTCGATGATCAGTAAATCGATTGTAGTCGATGATCAGTAAATCGATTGTAGTCGATGATCAGTAAATCGATTGTAGTCAATGATCAGTAAATCGATTGTAGTCGATGATCAGTAAATCGATTGTAGTCGATGATCAGTAAATCGATTGTAGTCGATGATCAGTAAATCGATTGTAGTCGATGATCAGTAAATCGATTGTAGTCGATGATCAGTAAATCGATTGTAGTCAATGATCAGTAAATCGATTGTAGTCGATGATCAGTAAATCGATTGTAGTCGATGATCAGTAAATCAATTGTAGTCGATGATCAGTAAATCGATTGTAATTGATGATCAGTAAATCGATTGTAATTGATGATCAGTAAATCGATTGTAGTCGATGATCAGTATATCAAATAACTCAAGTTGAGATGTCCAATTTCTATGATCAAATATATAATAATATAAGCAAATAACTCAAGTTGGGTTTGTTTATTTTATCATCAGTAAATCAAATAGGCCGAAGTCAAATTGAGGGATGTCTAATTTTCAGTAATATACTATTTTTTCTTCCATTTGATGCTGTACATTGCGTTAGCAATTCCAGCTTCAAATGAATTAAAACTACATAGATAGGAAGGGTATTCCCCCTGCACCGGCCAGGGGGAATACCCTTCCTATCTATGTATGTTCCGTTATTTGAATGAAAAATAGAAAAAAAGAATAGAAAGCAATATAATTGAGCAGCACAAGGATTAACCTTTCATACTCCGCACTCGAATATATCCGGGATAGGAATCTATCTGTCAACTCAACCAAATATATCAGGGATAAAACACGAGGGGAACTCTGTAGATTTCACGACAAAAACCTGGGGTGGAAAGAGTTGAAGCAGATGAGTCGTCATGCTTGACTGAGCCACTATATTTACATGGCGGTGGACCCCACTTCACGTCGACCATGGACCCCACTCCATCTGGATGTTGATCATTCTGTGCATGCATTGCATTGTGCGCCCACAATATTTACTCAGTGAATCATGACTACTCGCCTACTTTGATTCTTTGACAGCTACACACAACTGTTGTCGTTTTTTAACCTTTATCCTGCTAATTTGGTAAATTTTCAACCACTTGAGGTTGTGTCTCGCTACCGCGATCCACAACCTCAAGTGGCTGAAAATTATTCATATTTGTTTAATTTGAGACCAAGCATTTACATCTTGATGTCTAAACAGTCATTCTATTCCCAATATCAGTGATTTAATCGGCCGATGAAACAGATTAAAAACGACTATTGTCGTGATCAGCAGGCAAAGGGTTAATCCATTTGATGGATCGATCAAATCACTGTTATTGGCAATAAAATGAGTGTTTAAACATCAATATTTGCAAGTGTTTGGGCACAAATTAATGAAAGTTAACTTAACAGTTTAGGGTTTAAACTGATTGAAAAAATACGTTTAAAATACGTTCACATTTGGGCGGAGGCTGTGGTGTAGTAGGTTGTTACGCTGCCACTCTGTCTCAGGTCGAACACGCTACCTCCCTGTCACAGAGGCTCCCCACAATACTAGCCTATATCTTTACGAATGTGCGGAGAAAAAACATTTTAGACAAGCAGCGTTAACCATTAGATCAGGCATCGAGTCTATATACATGTAAGAAATGTAAATGTGTTTTTTCGCTACCTGTCGTACATCTACCATGGCAACAGAGTCTAGAATTAGTCAAACCAATAATTGCCTTGGATCATTTTCCTGAGTTGACAGTAACAGATAATTTTCCTGAGTTGACAGTAACAGAAATATCAGTTACACTATTATAATTTATAATGGGATTAAAAATTGAAGTATTGGTTTGTTGAAATTAAAATTATCGTTAATTTTTTACCATGACCTTTAGCCGGTTTAGTAAACAATCTTTAAAATCACTGCGGTTATATTATACACACCGATTCGTTAAGCCTATAGGGGGCCTGCCTAAGACCAGGACTAGCCCACTTTTATTTTCAATAGCGGATCTCCCGCTTAAGACCCTGCCCCCATATATTCCACGATATTTTCAAAATTTCCCGGTGGAGCATAGGTTCTAGCCCCCGCCCCCCCCCCCCGGACTTCTCTCGACCATGTATGTGTCTAATTAGTAGATACAAACAAATACAAACTCTAACGTTGTGATAAACAGAGCCACCTGGTGAATAACTAAGAAACTCCTTACATTCACGCATAGCTGGCGAGGTGGCCGTTCACAGCCCAGTGTAACTCCCTACTCTGGTTCCTGAGCCACACTACGCGGCGCGGCCGAGCTTCATGTAGCCTATGGTAGGCCCCATTGGCGAATGTTTGTGACTAGTTGCTATTTTTAGATGAAAATAGGGTAATCCCCGAATTTAGACATTTTTGAAAGGTCACTTCCATGGATGTAGTGTTGTTTACAGTATTGTATCTCCCCTCTGACGCACTTCCTATGATTTGACCTAGAAAATTATTCGACCCCTTGAATAACACAGGCATGAAAGTCACGTGACTAAGGAGCTTAGCCTCTTCCTGGCCATAAATGAAATTGGCCGGGCTCGCCAGGCAATGTAACTCCCCGGATATACACCTCTTGAAACTATACCCGGGATCTCCCAGAATCTACCCCGGGGTAGATTCTAAATTATACCCCTGGGTAGATCCTGGTACTTCCAGAATCTACCCGTCCCTCCCAGGATCTACTCCCCTTTTCGTGTTTTGCTGAAGTGTCTTCAGATCCCAGATTCTGGGAGGGTCGCACATATGAATTAGTTGAAAATGGTGATATATTCTGGGAGGAAGAGGTAGATTATGGGAGGGTCGCACATATAAATTGGTTGAAAAGGGGGGTATATTCTGGGAGGGAGGGGTAGGTTTTGGAAGGGTCGCATAACATTATAGTTGTTGACAATGGGGGTATATTCTGGAAAGGAGGGGTATATTCTGGGAGGGTCGCACATATAAATTGGTTGAAAAGGGGGGTATATTCTGAGAGGGAGGGGTAGGTTTTGGAAGGGTCGCATAATAGTATAGTTGTTAAAAAGGGGGGTATGTTCTGGGAGGGAAGGGTAGATCCTGGGAGGGTCGATTATAGTTGTTGAAAAGGGGGGTATATTCTGGGAGGGAGGGGTAGATCCTGGGAGGGTCGCATATAGATGTGGAAAAAGGGGGGGGGAGATTCTGGGAGGGTAGGGTCAATTCTGCGAGCGGAATATACTTCACATAATCACAACAAAGGGGGTAGATCCTGGGAGGGAGAGCTAGATTCTAGGAGCCACCGTAATTTCCCCCGGGGGAATAGTTTAGGATCTACCCCGGGGTAGATTCTGAGGCGCCCGCAATGTACCCGGGCATAATCTGGGAGGGGAGTATATTTTCAGACTTTACACCGGCTGACCAGCTGCCTATTGAAAAAAACACTAGAGGCACCAGTTCGATTTTTGCCCGCCGACATCTGACTGTCTAGTGGTGTACAATCAATTTGTGACGCTGAAAAAGCGTCTGCCCACCACTTCTAATAACTTTTTATGGTCACGTTAAGAAAATATAAACAATTAAAAATTCAAATAACGCTGGTATGAACAGTATAAACGGCCGCCATATACACCTTTCTCAATAACAACACGCCACACAGTGAGCAGCGCCAAACTGTTTTAATCAGACAACTGTTACACACTGTTCAATGACAACACGCCACACAGTGAGCAACGCCGAACTGTTTTAATCAGACAACTGTTACACACTGCTCAATGACAACACGCCACACAGTGAGCAACGCCAAACTGTTTTAATCAGACAAACTTTTCACGCTCAAACTCGTGCAAGCAATCTATTGTTTGAATTTCTCGAGTCTATAAACAACATTCAGCTCCCTTTCTGGAAACGAAGTGTCAGACAGGCATCCCGTCTAATTCACACATAGTGTGAATTAATGTGGGTTACAAATGCAATCACCAGACGGCGACACTATGTTAGTTTACTGCTCGACCAACGTCGCAGACGCCAAGACAACGCGTAATTCTTTTTATCATACAGAATACCAGAAGTACATCTGACTATACATATAACACAAACTAAAAAAATACAATTTACATTCAACTTTTATACATAATGTTATTCATGTACATACTGTTAATATTTTATTTGGTATTACTTTACAAAATTAAACACAATATTAATTGTTTATACTGTTTTCAATCAATAGTAGGCCTACCAATTACGGTCGCACTGTGCAGTTATGTATGTTCATCAATGTTGTTCACCCATGTGTTCACATTCATCAAATAAGGCATTTTTATTGGGATAACATGGTTTAAAAGTAGTATAAGGTGAGCTAGTACACAATATACCATCCATGCTACAAGATGGACGCTTCTATCAGTAATTCAAAATGGCTGCCATGAACCAAAATGGATGCCAATCCGTAATTGATTATGATATAATCCAAGATTACGTCCAAAATACATAATCATAGATGGATGCTATAATCAGTAATTAAAAAGGGCTGTCAGATTCAGGGGTCATTGGTGACGTTATGTAATGTATAAATGCGGCGATGGAGGTCAAAGGGTCATTGGTGACGTTATGTGATGTATCAATCACAGAATTGTTAGAGGTCTATGGTATGAATGAAGCGATGGAGATTAAGAATCATTGGTGACGTTATGTGATGTATAAATGCTGCGATGGAGGTTAAAGGGTCATTGGTGACGTTATGTGATGTACATAAGGCGATGGAGGTTAAAGGGTCATTGGTGACGTTATGTGATGTATAAATGCGGCGATGGAGGTTAAATGGTCATTGGTGACGTTATGATTGTGATGTATAAATGAGGCGATGGAGGTTAAAGGGTCTTTGGTGACGTTATGTGATGTATAAATGAGGCGATGGAGGTTAAAGGGTCATTGGTGACGTTATGTGATGTGTAAATGCGGCGATGGAGGTTAAAGGGTCATTGGTGACATTATGTGATGTGTAAATGCGGCGATGGAGGATAAAGGGTCATTGGTGACGTTATGTGATGTATAAATGCGGCGATGGAGGTTAAAGGGTCATTAATGACGTTATGTGATGTATAAATGCGGAGATGGAGGTCAAAGGGTCATTGGTGACGTTATGTGATGTATGAATGCGGCGATGGAGGTCAAAGGGTCATTGATTCACTGTGAATTGGTCATTTTGGGCTTTACCTTATGCTGAACGGCGGCCATCTTGGATTTTCACATGAAGGAAATACACAATTTTAAAAATAACCCCACAAATCGATTCCCCACTCCAAAAATATATAAAAAAGAGGTGTTACATGAAATATTAGGTCAGCCAGATCAAAAGTTAGCTGTTTATAACGGATTGCACCCCTCGGTGACGCGTTTTCCTATTTTGAGGGTATACATCTTACATTTTCACAATTATATGGTAAATAATACTACTATGACCTCAATAAATTCATTTTCTACATAAATGCATTCAAATATGTGTTCCACTTGGAGACCAGTGGATGAAATAAGTGAATTTTTGCTTTTCACCGTGACCGATGGCGGCCATTTTGTATTTTACGCTCTGGAAAATTCCGCCCGCCTTTTTAAAAGAGGCGTAGGAGGGTGCTAACGCATTGATTAAACTAAGATGTGTATGACCCTTCAACTAATACTCCATGTCGGTGACATATACCTTGTTGTTTAATCAATGCTAATGAACCTATGAGGTCTGTTACAGCGTTGTTACAGCGTTGTTACAGATCTGGATCTGACTGTTTGTCTCTTCGCTATAACATGTATAAATACCAGACATGGTGTCTGGCCCTAACCAGCAAACAAAAAAAACTTTTGTATAACATTTTCACAATGTTGGGCCAATGTCGAAGACGTTGGGCCGACGCTGTACAAATGTTATACAAATGTGTTTCTGGGTATTGTGGGCTCGTCGTCTGCGACGCTGGCCCAACTTTAACCCAACGACTGGAGGGTCTAGGATGTGAAGAAAGGGGCACAGGAAGGTCGGGTACAACCAACGAACGACTGGCGGGTCCAGGATGTGAAGAAAGGGGGCACAGGGGGGTCGGCTACAACCAACGACTGGCGGGTCCAGGATGTGAAGAAAGGGGGCACAGGAAGGTCGCCCACAACCAACGACTGGCGGGTCCAGGATGTGAAGAAAGGGGCACAGGGAGGTCGGCTACAACCAATGACTGGCGGGTCCAGGATGTGAAGAAAGGGGGCACAGGGAGGTCGCCCACAACCAACGACTGGTGGGTCCAGGATGTGAAGAAAGGGGGTACAGGAAGGTCGGGTAAATTTAGGCCAACTTATAGAGACTTTTTAAAGTATTGGGCGAAAATAGGTTGCTCGCCGCTGAGCCCCTTCCTAGCTCACCGGATCTGCGCTGCCAACATTGGTTTGACGTCGCGTGTGTGCTGGGACTGGTTGTATTGAATGTTATATCACTGCATGTTAGGCCAACCCAGCAAACGCAATATTGTATTGGATTAATTTGGTTCTGTGACATCGATCTATCATCACCTGTTGGAGAGTGCCTCCGGTTTGCTGGGTGTAGGGTAGGCCTAGTCAGTATGCTCACTGAGTATTCCCCTGAGTTTATATTGCTCACAGCTAATATAATTATTAGTCAGACTTTACAGTAAATGTTACACACATATTAGAGGTAATACTATGTGCTACTTACTCATTCAGATTCTGATAAATTCCATTATTTTCTCTTATTTATTTGTCTGGATACAGTACACCTGTCTCTGTCCTGGCGATTGTGGCGTGATATCTATCAGATCAGTGCACAAGTCCACACACTGCTCTGTGTACACAGTAGTCCACAAACAGAGAGGTCAATAACTAGATAACCACCTGTATAACCACCTGTATAACCACCGTGACGTATACCAGATGTCAGGACTACACAGAAAACACGAGACGTTCAACCAATGCTGCTTTAATGTTGGGCCAGCGTCTACTACGACGCTGGCCCAACATTAAACCAGCATTGGGTTAACCCTTTAAGTGCTGCGTTACTCCTTGATAATGTTTTATTTGAGGTAACATTGCGAACTTAACCCTTTGACTGCTACGTACGCACGACTATAACCATTGCTGATGTAATTACCAGCTGAACCCTTGTCCTGCTAGGGCCGTATATATAGTTCCTTCGTGATACAGTCCAAATATAATGTCATTTAGCCCTCCCACTAAGGTAATATATTTACACTTTTATGCATTTGGAACTTGTGTCTCACTATAATAACCCCAGCAAACACAAAACATGTGTATAGGCCTAACATTTGTAAAATGTTGGACCAACGTCGAAGACGTGAGGCCGACGTTATACAAATGTTATACACATGTTTTGTGTTTGCTAGGGCAGCCCAGAAATTCAGGTGGGTGAAAATTACACATATTTGTTCAATTTGAGACCAAACAATTGCAAATCTTGATGTTTAAACACACATTTCGTCCCAATAACAGTGATTTAGTCGGCAAATAGAACTGATTAAAAACGACTCTAGTCGCGCTTAGCGCTTCAAGGGTTAAAAACGACTCTAGTCGCGCTTAGCGCTTCAAGGGTTAAAAACGACTTTAGTCGCGCTTAGCGCTTCAAGGGTTAAAAACGACTCAAGTCGCGCTTAGCGCTTCAAGGGTTAAAAACGACTCTAGTCGCGCTTAGCGCTGCAAGGGTTAAAAACGACTTTAGTCGCGCTTAGCGCTTCAAGGGTTAAAAACGACTCTAGTCGCGCTTAGCGCTTCAAGGGTTCAGTTGATGAAATCGTTAAGAGTCGATGATCAGTAAATGAAATAACTCAAGTTGAGTGATGTCTACTTTTATAATCAGTAAATGAAATAACTCAAGTTGAGTGATGTCTACTTTTATGATCAGTAAATGAAATAACTCAAGTTGAGTGATGTCTACCTTTATGATCAGTGAATGAAATAACTCAAGTTGAGTGATGTCTACTTTTATGATCAGTGAATGAAATAACTCAAGTTAAGTGATGTCTATTTTTATGATCAGTGAATCAAATAACTCAATTTCACAGGATAGATATTTCACGAGATGAATTTCTACAGTCTTTTATATGTTGGTACAAAAATGTCACTTCTTTACACAGATAGGCTAAACTGGGCTATAAATGAGACCCTAGCATGCCTGAGTAGCCTAAGGTGGGGAGATAAACATGACATTCGCAAATACAGGATTTGAAACTTGATTCTGTTTTTGGCCATTTCTGTACACGCGTAGGCTAAATCGGTCTGGTGTGAGGCCATCTGATTAAACTGATTTCTTCCCAGATATCCCAGTCAACACGTGACGTTGGCCCAGCGTTGTCCGCATGCTGGCACAACGTTAGCGATGCTGGCCCAGTGTTTCTGAAACGTGATTAGAAAGTGTATTCTGGTAATTTTCATCTATCGCCCTCTAATAACTGCACTGTAGGCAGTAGGCAGTATGCAGGTATTTTGAAATGTTTGGAATGGAGGTAGACTCATATTATTCATCCTTAAAGTGTATTCTGGTAATTTTCATCTATCCCCCTCTAATAACCGCACTGTAGGCAGTAAGCAGGTATTTTGAAATGTTTGGAATGGAGGTAGACTCATATTATTCACCCTTAAAGTGTATTCTGGTAATTTTCATCTATCCCCCTCTAATAACCGCACTGTAGGCAGTAGGCAGTATGCAGGTATTTTGAAATGTTTGGAATGGAGGTAGACTCATAATATTCACCCTTTAAGTGCTACAGTTACTATTTATATTTTCACCCACTTTAAGTTGTGTCTCGCTACCGCGACCCACAACTTGAAGGGAGTGAAAATTGCTGATATTTGTTTAATCTGAAACCAGACATTTGTAAATGTTGCTATTTAAACACTCATTTCATTCCCAATGACAGTGATTTGACTTGTAAGCTGGTTAGGGGGGCACCATTCAATCTCCCGGGCGGGGGGGGGGGCTGGAATTTTTGTCGCGGCGAATTATTTATTTGAACCTAGCTCGGGCTGACAATTTTAAATTTTATTACATGGTTATATAGGACAGTTCTTGAAGTAAATTACTGATTTCACGTAGGGTCCGCCCGAAATTATTTATTTTAAAAATACTACAGCCCCCCCCCCCTCGAGATTGAATGGTGGGCACTTAGGCCTTAGGGAGATGCTGTTAGTGTTTGTTGATACTGCCCTGTATAGACAAACAACAGTAACTGCTTACTTTACAAGTCGGAAGTTACTGCTGTTTGTCTAAAATCAAGTGGAAACATTACTGTCAGTTTGGTAACATTTTTCTGCTATTATGACGTCACCATTCTATATTTAATTCGGAACTTGTAGCCTATACACTGCTAGTTTTTTCAAAATATTATCAAAATCATGTTCCAATTCTCTGTCAAAATGTAACCTCTATACATAATTATTTTGCCATATATTAATTATAATCCTAATCTGTAAACCATGTGAACGGTGTTCATTTGAGTGGGTTAGGTGTGAGCCTTTAGGCGAACACTTTATTCATTGCAGTGCTGGTATATCCTATTTAAAGTCGCCGGATTCATTAATTCATTCTACCAATCTCTTGTGAGCTCCACCCAAGCGGTATTTATTTTAATCCAGCCCAGATATATACATGCACAAGGCCATCAGAAAATAGTGAATAGTGTAAATCAGTTATTTTATATTTCTCCAATAGTTTATGCCGTGAAATATGTCACCTGTGTCAACCACTTCATTAGTTCTTCAGGTTTAAAGTGTCAACCTTCTCAGTACTGAGAAATAATGAATATATCATAGTCGCCCATAGCATTTTACGGGTTATAATACTTAGGATAAGGAACTATAAGGTTTAAAGTGTCAACCTTCTCAGTACTGAGAAATAATGAATATATCATAGTCACCCATAGCATTATACGGGTTATAATACTTAGGATAAGGAACTATAAGGTTTAAAGTGTCAAACTTCTCAGTGCTGAGAAATAATGAATATATCATAGTCGCCCATAGCATTTTACGGGTTAATAATACTTAGGATAAGGAACTATAAGGTTTAAAGTGTCAACCTTCTCAGTGCTGAGAAATAATGAATATATCATAGTCGCCCATAGCATTTTACGGGTTATAATACTTAGGATAAGGAACTATAAGGTTTAAAGTGTCAACCTTCTCAGTGCTGAGACATAATAAATAATCAACATATCAAGCAAAGTACCATGGTATACACAAGGTCACTTCATATCAAGCTAAGTGACATGGTATACACAAGGTCGCTTCATATCAAGCTAAGTGACATGGTATACACAAAGTCGCTTCATATCAAGCTAAGTGACATGGTATACACAAGGTCGCTTTATATCAAGCTAAGTGACATGGTATACACAAGGTCGCTTCATATCAAGCTAAGTGACATGGTATACACAAGGTCGCTTCATATCAAGCTAAGTGACATGGTATACACAGTGCGGAGACATAATAAATAATCAACATATCAAGCAAAGTAACATGGTATACACAAGGTCGCTTGATATCAAGCTAAGTGACATGGTATACACAAGGTCGCTTCATATCAAGCTAAGTGACATGGTATACACAAGGTCGCTTCATATCAAGCTAAGTGACATGGTATACACAAAGTCGCTTCATATCAAGCTAAGTGACATGGTATACACAAGGTCGCTTCATATCAAGCTAAGTGACATGGTATACACAAGGTCGCTTCATATCAAGCTAAGTGACATGGTATACACAAAGTCGCTTTATATCAAGCTAAGTGACATGGTATACACAAGGTCGCTTCATATCAAGCTAAGTGACATGGTATACACAAGGTCGCTTCATATCAAGCTAAGTGACATGGTATACACAAGGTCGCTTTATATCAAGCTAAGTGACATGGTATACACAAGGTCGCTTCATATCAAGCTAAGTGACATGGTATACACAAGGTCGCTTCATATCAAGGTAAGTGATATGGTATACACAAGGTCGCTTCATATCAAGCTAAGTGATATGGTATACACAAGGTCGTTTCTAGTCCATTGGCAAATTCAGACAAATTCGAGGTCAGGAACAATCAAAGAAATTTTAAAAGCTTTCTAAAATTTACATTTTTTCAAATAAAGCCCTGAGCGCCGGTTTAACCCTTTGCGCTGCTGAATTATTTGTTTCTAGTTTTCATTCAGTAGAAGCTGGAATTGCTAACGTAATTTCCAGCTTCAAATGACAAAAACTATTTCTATCCATGTGGGGGAAAATAGACAGCACCTAAAATGTTTTATTTGATTATCTGAGCATCTATTGCAAACTATTTGATCAATTTCAGAGCCATTTTATTTGGTTCAACATTTGCTTGAAACCGTATAGAAAGGGTGCCGTTAGCAGAAGGGTTAACCCAGAAAACACGACACATTGACCCAATGCTGGGCTAATGCTGACCCAGCGTCGTAGACGGTGGGCCAGCATTGGCCCAGCATTGGGTCAACGTGTCGTGTTGGCTGAGTTAACCCTTTCACTGCGGGGACCGTCTTTAGACGTCAGATTCTGACGTATAAAGACGGTCCACGTATAAAGACGGCCCCCGCACTGAAAGGGTTAAAATATTTATAATGGCCGTAGACCCATAACATAGGTATTTAAGTGAAGCAGAAAGAGCTGACTGAGATATGTATGATGATTTCAGACTGAAAAAACCTGTCAGCCGTCAGCGCTCAAAGGGTTATGTCAAACCCCGTCAGCCGTCAGCGCTTAAAGGGTTATGTGAAACCCTGTCACCCGTCAGCGCTTAAAGGGTTATGTCAAACCCCGTCAGCCGTCAGCGCTCAAAGGGTTATGTCAAACCGCGTCAGCCGTCAGCGCTTAAAGGGTTATGTGAAACCCCGTCAGCCGTCAGCGCTTAAAGGGTTATGTCAAACCCCGTCAGTCGTCAGCGCTTAAAGGGTTATGTGAAACCCCGTCAGCCGTCAGCGCTCAAAGGGTTATGTCAAACCGCGTCAGCCGTCAGCGCTTAAAGGGTTATGTGAAACCCCGTCAGCCGTCAGCGCTTAAAGGGTTATGTCAAACCCCGTCAGTCGTCAGCGCTTAAAGGGTTATGTCAAACCCCGTCAGCCGTCAGCGCTTAAAGGGTTATGTCAAACCCCGTCAGCCGTCAGCGTTCAAAGGGTTATGTCAAACCCTGTCAGTCGTCAGCGCTTAAAGGGTTATGTGAAACCCCGTCAGCCGTCAGCGCTTAAAGGGTTATGTCAAACCCCGTCAGCCGTCAGCGCTCAAAGGGTTATGTGAAACCCCGTCAGTCGTCAGCGCTTAAAGGGTTATGTGAAACCCCGTCAGCCGTCAGCGCTTAAAGGGTTATGTCAAACCCCGTCAGCCGTCAGCGCTTAAAGGGTTATGTGAAACCCCGTCAGCCGTCAGTGCTCAAAGGGTTATGTCAAACCCCGTCAGCCGTCAGCGCTCAAAGGGTTATGTGAAACCCCGTCAGCCGTCAGCGCTTAAAGGGTTATGTGAAACCCCGTCAGTCGTCAGCGCTTAAAGGGTTATGTGAAACCCCGTCAGCCGTCAGCGCTTAAAGGGTTATGTCAAACCCCGTCAGCCGTCAGCGCTCAAAGGGTTATGTCAAACCCCGTCAGCCGTCAGCGCTCAAAGGGTTATGTCAAACCCCGTCAGCCGTCAGCCCTCAAAGGGTTATGTCAAACCCTGTCAGCCGTCAGTGCTCAAAGGGTTATGTGAAACCGCGTCAGCCGTCAGCGCTTAAAGGGTTATGTGAAACCCTGTCAGCCGTCAGCGCTCAAAGGGTTATGTGAAACCGCGTCAGCCGTCAGCGCTTAAAGGGTTATGTCAAACCCCGTCAGCCGTCAGCGCTTAAAGGGTTATGTCAAACCCCGTCAGCCGTCAGCGCACAAAGGGTTATGTCAAACCCCGTCAGCCGTCAGCACTTAAAGGGTTATGTCAAACCCCGTCAGCCGTCAGCGCTCAAAGGGTTATGTCAAACCCCGTCAGCCGTCAGCGCTTAAAGGGTTATGTGAAACCCCGTCAGCCGTCAGCGCTCAAAGGGTTATGTCAAACCCCGTCAGCCGTCAGCGCACAAAGGGTTATGTCAAACCCCGTCAGCCGTCAGCACTTAAAGGGTTATGTCAAACCCCGTCAGCCGTCAGCGCTCAAAGGGTTATGTCAAACCCCGTCAGCCCGTCAGCGCTTAAAGGGTTATGTCAAACCCCGTCAGCCGTCAGCGCTCAAAGGGTTATGTATCCATTCTGATGAAAAAATAGGATATTTTGCAAAAAACGAAATTAATGGGATTATCGGGTAATTATGTTTTTGCTCTGCTCTCTACAATTTCAAGTAAATCAAATTCAATATTCCAGTCTATATGGACAAAAATATGGGATCAAGTATAGTATTCTACCCCGACCAATCAAAGAGTGGCTCATACTGAGACGTGACCAGATCAGCCGTTATCTAGTTGTTATTTAAATTAGGTGGTAAAACATCACAGTTGTGCTTGCAATAGATAATCCCTGGTTTCATATCAACACTAATTACAATCATGTCGGCGAACTATAAACCACGAAAATAATTATCTGATTATAATTATTGATTTTAACAATATGTGACCTATCGGCATTTAATCGGGTTATCAGGCACATGACGAATTTATTTGAAGTGCAGAAATGCCAAAACAAAAGATGAAAATATTTCATTTTTTTTGTTGTATTGAAACAATGGATAGATAATATACATGATATAGTTAGGCGACAGCAGTGGTTTTCGCTGGATATTTTTGCAGGGAATTCCAAAGAGAAAAAATGCCAAAAAAAATGCAAATACTAGTCATTGTCCCAGTTTCGGTTTAATGTTGGTCCATCGTCGGGAACAATGGCCCAACATTAAGCCAACACTGGATTAATGTCTCAGATTGATTGCTGGGTCACGGTGGTTGAATTACCTACATCGTAGAAATGTGACTGAAACTGAAGGTTTCACTGTGATGGTGTGACATTATGTCATTTCGTTCATGATAGATCACCAGGTGGGGCATGCCACATATTGCAGCAAACACAAGTCATTGATGCCATGTTGACTATCAACGTTCAGCCACCGTGTGCGACACTGGCCCAACTTTGACCCAGCATTGTGGCAACGTCTTTTGTTTGCTGTTATTTGCTGGGATTCCGCTACATATTAGGCATAGACATTTATATAAATGAGCTAATATAAGCCCCAAATGAACATGTTATATATAGCTGGAGCTATTATTAATCCCCTTCAGACTTTACAATAACAGTGAATTTTACACACATATTTTAGGGAGAATAATATAGTTTACATACTCACTCAGAATCTATATGATCTTCATTGTTTTCTCTTATTTGTTTGTCCGTATGTCTTGTATATAGTGCACCTGTCTCTCCCTTGGCGACTATAAGTAATGGCGTGATGTCTACGTGGCGTGATATCTATTATTGGATGAGATCATTGCACAAGTCCATATACTGTTCTGTGTACACAGTAGTTATCGAGAGATCAATAACTAGATGAACCAGCATTGGACAATTTCCCACCAGGCATGTAGGCCTATCCAGGGGTGGTGGGCCTGAAATAACGCCCTCACCCCCCCCCCCCTAATTTACAAAATTTTGTGATTTTTGTGCAATTATTTATATCAGTGCCACGAAATCGATATGGATATGGTACCAGTACCTTATTTGAAAAATAGGGTCACTTGGAACATCTTAATGAAATATATTTAAATGATATTGTTAACATTTTAACCTTTTTCACTGTGAATGAAAAAATAACAAGCACGAAATAAAAAGCAAAAAAGTAATAAGCAAAAAAATGAAAAGCAAAAAAAATTAAAAAGCAAAAATAAAAGCAAAAAATAAAAAGCAAAAAATAAAAGAGCAGAAAATACAAAGCAGAAAATAAAAAGCAAAAAATAAAAAGCAAAAAAATAGGCAAAAATTTCAAAAGCAGCAAATAAGAAAGCAAAATAATGAAAAGCAAAAAAAACACATAAAGCGAAAAAAAATATAAAAAATGCAATAAAATGCAAAAAAAATAAAGCGCAAAAAAAGCAGAAAATAAAAATCAAAAATGAAAAGTACAAAATATAAAACACAAAATAAAAAGTACAATAGTACAAAGTACAATTGTACAAAGTACAGTGGTAAAAAGTGCAATAGTACTATAGTACAATAGTACAAAGTACAATAGTACAAGGTGCAATAATACAATAGTACAACGTACAATAGTACAAAACTGGATGTTTGAAGCATTAGTGCGACCTTATACATTACGCTTTCTCACTCCGACAGAATGAGGTCCAAGTCAGGACAACTTACTTTTACTATTGACATCACCACAGGCTTTGACCGTCACCGATTGAAGGAGTGTGAGTTGTAATAGATCATCCGTCACACAATCAATCAGTTACGCTTTCGGTGCAGGAATCGACCTTACACGTCTGAATCTGACGTTTAAAGTCGTCAGATTCTGACGTCTGAAGTCGATCCCCACACTCAAAGGGCTAAAAATGTATAATGGCCGTAGACCCATAACCAGTCTATATCACAGGTAGGCCTATTCAAACGGAGTAGAAATTTATGATGATTTTAGACCCTTATACCCTCTCACTCTACATGGACATGTGACACTGCTGAAGGAGTGAATGATGATTTCAAATTGACAAAAACAACATTTGGTCTCCGTGGTTTATATCAAAATATTTGTGCACTATAAGTGTTAAAATTCGCCATCCCAATGAATCTAAAGCATTAATATATAAAAAGCGATATATATTTTCAGAAATTATGCGATTTTTTTTCACCAGACAGATCAATGTGCACTTTTCAAATTTCCTTTTAACTTTAAAAAGAACCCCCGCTTGTATGAATCAAACCCTCAAGAACCTTCACTTGTATGAGCCAAACCCTCAAGAACCCCACCAGGACATTAGAATGTGTCTAGTGTCCCTATTTGAATGCCAGAGGACATTAACGCCCAGTGGACACGAAAGGGTGTATCAACTTCACAAAGTGGCAGTTACAGTATTTCATACCTAAGATGCGTGTTTTATGCTGTGTGCCCCCGTGGATATGAAAGGGTGTATCTGCCACTATTGAAGTGGCAGATACACCCTTTCATATCCAAGATGACGTGATATGATGATAATTGCTGATACTGTAAATAATGAGTGATAATAGGCGTATTGACTGTTGTTTACTTGGTTGTGGTGTGTGTGTGAATGGGGCTTAGGTCACCTTTGCGTACTGCTGTAGCAAACATGAGACATGATCCAATGCCGGGTCAATGCTGGACCAGCGCCGGCGACCGTGGCACAACATTGACCCGGCATTGGAAGAATGTTTGCTGGGTTATTATGTGTGGTGGGTTGGTTGGGGTTAAAAATTAATTTGTTTACATACTGTCCCCTTAAATATAAAAGAGTGTATATCTCACTACACAAAGTGGCATATACGCCCTTTCATGTCCAAGATTACGTCATATGATGATAATTGCTGATACTGTAAATAATGACTAGCAATAGAGTTATTGACTGTTGTTTATTCAGTTGTGGTGAATGGGTGAATGGGGCTTAGGCCACCTTTGTGTACTGTTGTAGCAAAAACGAGACATGATCCAATGTCGGTTCAATATTGGGCCAGTCTCGTAGACAGTGGTTCAGCATTGAACCGACATTGAATCAATGTTTGCTGGCTTATTATGTGTTGTGGGTTGGTTATGGCTAAAAATTAATTTGTCTAAATATCGTCCCCTTAAATATAAAAGAGTGTATCTCTCACTACACAAAGTGGCAGATACGCCCTTTCATTTCTAAGTGTTATGTTCTGAACCGCCTTGGATATGAAAGGGTGTATCACTCACTACAGAAGAGTGGGATGCACCCTTTCATATCCAGGGGGTCGATATATGATGCGACAAGCTGATACTACACCCTTTCATATTTAAGATGTGTGTTATGTTGTGTACCGCCTTGAAAGTGTGTATCTGACACTTTACAAAGTGGCATATCCACCTTTTGTATCCAAGGGATCGATATGTGACGAGAAATGCTGCTACCGTAATGACTGACAATATAATTATTGACTGCTGTTTATCTTGATGTTGGTTCAGTACTTGTTACATGCCGCCTGGTTGTCATGGGCAACATGGACGCCCAGAGACCATACTGTGTGTTACGTTATTCAGCAGTCCGTGATCCAGATACAGTTTGGTGGATCAGCCGAGTCATTGATACCTTCCGTTTGTAGATATTTATTGATCTCACCATCCGCAGGAGATTTCTCTTGTCCAGTTGAGCCTGCATCTGTACTGGATCATTTGAATTACTCATACAGTCCAATATTCCAGCTACAGTTCAGTTGATTGCCTACAATTCCTGAGGAAACAGACTTACTAAATATATAAGGTATATAAAGTGTCAACCTTCTCAGTGCTGAGAAATAATGAATATATCATAGTCGCCCATAGCATTTTACGGGTTATAATACTTAGGATAAGGAACTATAAGGTTTAAAGTGTCAACCTTCTCAGTGCTGAGACATATTAAATAATCAACATATCAAGCAAAGTGACATGGTATACACAAGGTCGCTTTATATCAAGCTAAGTGACATGGTATACACAAGGTCGCATCATATCAAGCTAAGTGACATGGTATACACAAGGTCGCTTTATATCAAGCTAAGTGACATGGTATACACAAGGTCGCTTCATATCAAGCTAAGTGACATGGTATACACAAGGTCGCTTTATATCAAGCTAAGTGACATGGTATACACAAGGTCGCTTCATATCAAGCTAAGTGACATGGTATACACAAGGTCGCTTTATATCAAGCTAAGTGACATGGTATACACAAGGTCGCTTCATATCAAGCTAAGTGACATGGTATACACAAGGTCGCTTTATATCAAGCTAAGTGACATGGTATACACAAGGTCGCTTCATATCAAGCTAAGTGACATGGTATACACAAGGTCGCTTTATATCAAGCTAAGAGACATGGTATACACAAGGTCGCTTCATATCAAGCTAAGTGACATGGTATACACAAGGTCGCTTCATATCAAGCAAAGTGACATGGTATACACAAGGTCACTTCATATCAAGCTAAGTGACATTGTATAAACAAGGTCGCTTCATATCAAGCTAAGTGACATGGTATACACAAGGTCGCTTCATATCAAGCTAAGTGACATGGTATACACAAGGTCGCTTCATATCAAGCTAAGTGACATGGTATACACAAGGTCGCTTCATATCAAGCTAAGTGACATGGTATACACAAGGTCGCTTTATATCAAGCTAAGTGACATGGTATACACAAGGTCGCTTCATATCAAGCTAAGTGACATGGTATACACAAGGTCGCTTTATATCAAGCTAAGTGACATGGTATACACAAGGTCGTTTCATATCAAGCTAAGTGACATGGTATACACAAGGTCGCTTCATATCAAGCTAAGTGACATGGTATACACAAGGTCGCTTTATATCAAGCTAAGTGACATGGTATACACAAGGTCGCTTCATATCAAGCAAAGTGACATGGTATACACAAGGTCGCTTCATATCAAGCTAAGTGACATGGTATACACAAGGTCGCTTTATATCAAGCTAAGTGACATGGTATACACAAGGTCGCTTCATATCAAGCTAAGTGACATGGTATACACAAGGTCGCTTCATATCAAGCAAAGTGACATGGTATACACAAGGTCGCTTCATATCAAGCTAAGTGACATGGTATACACAAGGTCGCTTCATATCAAGCTAAGTGACATGGTATACACAAGGTCGCTTCATATCAAGCTAAGTGACATGGTATACACAAGGTCGCTTTATATCAAGCTAAGTGACATGGTATACACAAGGTCGCTTCATATCAAGCTAAGTGACATGGTATACACAAGGTCGCTTTATATCAAGCTAAGTGACATGGTATACACAAGGTCGCTTCATATCAAGCAAAGTGACATGGTATACACAAGGTCGCTTCATATCAAGCTAAGTGACATGGTATACACAAGGTCGCTTTATATCAAGCTAAGTGACATGGTATACACAAGGTCGCTTCATATCAAGCTAAGTGACATGGTATACACAAGGTCGCTTCATATCGAGCTAAGTGACATGGTATACACAAGGTCGCTTCATATCAAGCTAAGTAACATGGTATACACAAGGTCGCTTCATATCAAGCTAAGTGACATGGTATACACAAGGTCGCTTTATATCAAGCTAAGTAACATGGTATACACAAGGTCGCTTTATATCAAGCTAAGTGACATGGTATAAACAAGGTCGCTTTATATCAAGCAGAGTAACATGGTATAAACAAGGTCGCTTCATATCAAGCTAAGTACCATGGTATACACAAGGTCGCTTTATATCAAGCTAAGTGACATGGTATAAACAAGGTCGCTTTATATCAAGCAGAGTAACATGATATAAACAAGGTCGCTTCATATCAAGCTAAGTGACATTGTATAAACAAGGTCGCTTCATATCAAGCTAAGTGACATGGTATACACAAGGTCGCTTCATATCAAGCTAAGTGACATGGTATACACAAGGTCGCTTCATATCAAGCAAAGTGATATGGTATACACAAGGTCGTTTCTAGTCTATTGGCAAATTCAGACAATTTCGAGGTCAGGAAAAATCAGAGAAATTTCAAATGCTTTCTGAAATTTATATTTTTTCAAATAAAGCCCTGAGCGCCGGTTTAACCCTTTGCGCTGCTGAATTATTTGTTTCTAGTTTTCATTCAGTAGAAGCTGGAATTGCTAACGTAATTTCCAGCTTCAAATGACAAAAACTATTTCTATCCATGTGGGGAAAAATAGGCAGCACCTAAAATGATTTATTTGATTATCTGAGCATCTATTGCAAACTATTTGATCAATTTCAGAGCCATTTAATTTAGTTCAACATTTGCTTGAAACCGTATAGAAAGGGTGCCGTTAGCAGAAGGGTTAACCCAGAAAACACGACACGTTGACCCAATGCTGGGCTAATGCTGGCACAGCGTCGTAGACGCTGGGCCAGCATTGGCCCAGCATTGGGTCAACGTGTCGTGTTGGCTGAGTTAACCCTTTCACTGCGGGGACCGTCTTTAGACGTCAAATTCTGACGTATAAAAACGGTCCACGTATAAAGACGGCGCCCGCACTGAAAGGGTTAAAATATTTATAATGGCCGTAGACCCATAACATAGGTATTTAAGTGAAGCAGAAAGAGCTGACTAAGATATGTATGATGATTTCAAATTGAAAAACCCCGTCAGCCGTCAGCGCTTAAAGGGTTATGTCAAACCCCGTCAGCCGTCAGAGCTCTAAGAGTTGTGTGAAACCCCGTCAGCCGTCAGCGCTTAAAGGGTTATGTGAAACACCGTCAGCCCGTCAGCGCTTAAAGGGTTATGTCAAACCCCGTCAGCGCTTAAAGGGTTATGTGAAACACCGTCAGCGCTTAAAGGGTTATGTCAAACCCTGTCAGCCGTCAGCGCTCAAAGGGTTATGTCAAACCCCGTCAGCCGTCAGCGCTTAAAGGGTTATGTGAAACCCCGTCAGTCGTCAGCGCTTAAAGGGTTATGTGAAACACCGTCAGCCCGTCAGCGCTTAAAGGGTTATGTCAAACCCCGTCAGCGCTTAAAGGGTTATGTGAAACACCGTCAGCGCTTAAAGGGTTATGTCAAACCCTGTCAGCCGTCAGCGCTCAAAGGGTTATGTCAAACCCCGTCAGCCGTCAGCGCTTAAAGGGTTATGTGAAACCCCGTCAGTCGTCAGTGCTTAAAGGGTTATGTGAAACCCTGTCAGCCGTCAGCGCTTAAAGGGTTATGTGAAACACCGTCAGCGCTTAAAGGGTTATGTCAAACCCTGTCAGCCGTCAGCGCTCAAAGGGTTATGTCAAACCCCGTCAGCCGTCAGCGCTTAAAGGGTTATGTGAAACCCCGTCAGTCGTCAGCGCTTAAAGGGTTATGTGAAACCCTGTCAGCCGTCAGCGCTCAAAGGGTTATGTCAAACCCTGTCAGCCGTCAGCGCTTAAAGGGTTATGTCAAACCCCGTCAGCCGTTAGCGCTCAAAGGGTTATGTCAAACCCCGTCAGCCGTCAGCGCTTAAAGGGTTATGTGAAACCCCGTCAGTCGTCAGCGCTTAAAGGGTTATGTGAAACCCTGTCAGCCGTCAGCGCTTAAAGGGTTATGTGAAACCCTGTCAGCCGTCAGCGCTCAAAGGGTTATGTCAAACCCTGTCAGCCGTCATCGCTTAAAGGGTTATGTGAAACCCCGTCAGTCGTCAGCGCTTAAAGGGTTATGTGAAACCCTGTCAGCCGTCAGCGCTTAAAGGGTTATGTGAAACCCTGTCAGCCGTCAGCGCTCAAAGGGTTATGTCAAACCCTGTCAGTCGTCAGCGCTTAAAGGGTTATGTGAAACCCCGTCAGTCGTCAGCGCTTAAAGGGTTATGTGAAACCCTGTCAGCCGTCAGCGCTTAAAGGGTTATGTCAAACCCCGTCAGCCGTCAGCGCTTAAAGGGTTATGTCATCCCCGTCAGCCGTCAGCGCTTAAAGGTTATGTCATCCCCGTCAGCCGTCAGCTCTCAAAGGGTTATGTATCCATTCTGATGAAAAAATAGGATATTTCTCAAAAAACGAAATTAATGGGATTATCGGGTAATTATGTTTTTGCTCTCCTCTCTACAATTTCAAGTAAATCAAATTCAATATTCCAGTCTATATGTACCAAAATGTGGGATCAAGTATAGTATTCTACCCCGACCAATCAGAGAGTGGCTCATACTGAGACGTGACCAGATCAGCCGTTATTCAGTTGTTATTTAAATTAGGTGGTAAAACATCACAGTTGCGCTTGCAATAAATAATCCCTGGTTTCATATCAACAATAATTACAATCATGTCGGTGAACTATAAACCACAAAAATAATTATCTGATTATAATTATTGATTTTAACAATATGTGACCTATCGGCATTTAATCGGGTTATCAGGCACATGACGAATTTATTTCAAGTGCAGAAATGCCAAAACAAAAAATGAAAATATTTCATTTTTTGTTGTATTGAATCAATGGATAAATAATATACATGATATAGTTAGGCATTTATGTAATGTAATGTAATGTAATGTAAAGAAGCACATTTTTTTTATTAAAGTGACATTTCGTATGTTTTATTCATTTTTTAAACAGCGATAAATACACGGGGGGGGGGGGTCAAATATCCGTATTACAAGTGATTTTAATTTTTTTATCACTTTTGAAATATCTTATATTCCATATCTTTGGTCTAAATGAAGAATTCTGTCTGCCCCACGTAAATCGGCTATTTGTTCTCCTTCCAAATATTGCATTTTATAATTGTCTGATTTTGTCTAGATGAGCCAACATTGACCCAACGTTGGGTGAATATCACGTGCTTCCTGGGACCCTGTACCCTGGGGCTCGCTCCATGCCTCTACCCTGTTCCCTGCCAGAGGACAGGGGTTGTTGACCCAATGCTGTGGTAGAGGGTATGGTAGACGGTGGACCAACATTCAGGTGACATTGGGTGAATGTCTGGTGTTTATTGGATTAATTAAGTAAGGTACCTTGTACCTTGATCCTAGCGCAGGTGTACTGGGATCTCCCTGATCTCAGTGCAGGTGTACTGGGATCTCCCTGATCCTAGTGCGGGTGTACTGGGATCTCCCTGATCCTAGTGCGGGTGTACTGGAATCTCCCTGATCCTAGTGCAGGTGTACTGGGATCTCCCTGATCCTAGTGCAGGTGTACTGGGATCTCTCGCCACCCCTTCCAGATCCCTATCTACCCCCCCCCCTTCACACCCCATCCCGATGACCACACACAGCCCCCCCGGATCCCTATCTACCCCCCCCCCTTCACACCCCATCCCGATGGCCACACACAGCCCCCCGGATCCCTATCTTCCCCCTCATTCACACCCCATCCCGATGGCCACACACAGCCCCCAGGATCCCTATCTACCCCCCCCCCTTCACACCCTATCCCGATGTCCTCACACAGCCCCCCGGATCCCTATCTACCCCCCCCCTTCACACCCCATCCCGATGACCACACACAGCCCCCCGGATTCCTATCTACCCCCCCCCCTTCACACCCCATCCCGATGTCCTCACACAGCCCCCCGGATCCCTATCTACCCCCCCTTCACACCCCATCCCGATGAACACACACAGCCCCCCGGATTCCTATCTACCCCCCCCTTCACACCCCATCCCGATGTCCTCACACAGCCCCCCGGATCCCTATCTACCCCCCCTTCACACCCCATCCCGATGACCACACACAGCCCCCCGGATTCCTATCTACCCCCCCCCCTTCACACCCCATCCCGATGTCCTCACACAGCCCCCCGGATCCCTATCTACCCCCCTTCACACCCCATCCCGATGGCCACACACAGCCCCCCGGATCCCTATCTACCCCCCCCCCCCCTTCACACCCCATCCCGATGGCCACACACAGCCCCCCGGATCCCTATCTACCCCCCCCTTCACACCCCATCCCGATGTCCACACACAGCCCCCCGGATCCCTATCTACCCTCCCCCTTCACACCCCATCCCGATGGCCACACACAGCCCCCCGGATCCCTATCTACCCCCCTTCACACCCCATCCCGATGTCCTCACACAGCCCCCCGGATCCCTATCTTCCCCCTCCTTCACACCCCATCCCGATGGCCACACACAGCCCCCCGGATCCCTATCTACCCCCCCCCTTCACACCCCATCCCGATGTCCTCACACAGCCCCCCGGATCCCTATCTACCCCCTTCACACCCCATCCCGATGGCCACACACAGCCCCCCGGATTCCTATCTACCCCCCCCCTTCACACCCCATCCCGATGTCCTCACACAGCCCCCCGGATCCCTATCTACCCCCCCCCCCTTCACACCCCATCCCGATGACCACACACAGCCCCCCGGATTCCTATCTACCCCCCCCTTCACACCCCATCCCGATGTCCTCACACAGCCCCCCGGATCCCTATCTACCCCCTTTCACACCCCATCCCGATGTCCTCACACAGCCCCCCGGATCCCTATCTACCCCCTCCCTTCACACCCCATCCCGATGACCACACACAGCCCCCCGGATTCCTCTCTACCCCCCCCCCCTTCACACACCATCCCGATGTCCTCACACAGCCCCCCGGATCCTTATCTACCCCCCCCTTCACACACCATCCCGATGTCCTCACACAGCCCCCCGGATCCCTATCTACCCCCCCCTTCACACACCATCCCGATGTCCTCACACAGCCCCCCGGATCCCTATCTACCCCCCTTCACACCCCATCCCGATGTCCTCACACAGCCCCCCGGATCCCTATCTACCCCCCCCCCTTTCACACACCATCCCGATGTCCTCACACAGCCCCCCGGATCCCTATCTACCCCCCCCTTCACACCCCATCCCGATGACCACACACAGCCCCCCGGATTCCTATCTACCCCCCCCCCCTTCACACACCATCCCGATGTCCTCACACAGCCCCCCGGATCCCTATCTACCCCCCTTCACACCCCATCCCGATGTCCTCACACAGCCCCCCGGATCCCTATCTACCCCCCCCCCCCTTCACACCCCATCCCGATGACCACACACAGCCCCCCGGATTCCTATCTACCCCCCCCCCTTCACACACAATCCCGATGTCCTCACACAGCCCCCCGGATCCTTATCTACCCCCCCCCCCCTTCACACACCATCCCGATGTCCTCACACAGCCCCCGGATCCCTATCTGAAAGAACACATGGTTGTGCCAGAGATATTATATTAACGAGATATTCCACTGAGTGCTACTTCCGTTACCGCAATGGGTGGGAGCGCCACCTGGCCGCCTAGGAGTAATATTACTGTGAAGCACCTGTCAAGTCGACGCTAACAATGACTGTAAACAACACAACCACATCGAGTTTTGTGTGCGCGCTGGTTGATCCAACAATCCGGAAAATGTTCCAGATTTGAGTTCATTTATCTTTTGTAGTTTCGTAGAAAGGTAAGTGATACATAATTATTGTATTTTATCAAAATAATACACAGAAAACGATTTAAACATCCACCCTACCGATGCCATCAATGTGGGCGATAATGTACAGAAATGGCGATCGGTATTTTGGCCTGTGTGAATAAAATACATTTTTTTTGATAAAAAGTAAAGTTTATTAAAATAAAATCCACCAAATTATATTTGTAGGATATCTCTGTACATATTTGTTGGTAGAATATATGTAGTCTACATCGTCACGATTAATTTAAGCGACATAACTGATGAGTGACGTGGTCGCCTGTCAGTGACAGTGTCACAGTATCAGTGTACTGTTAGCCTACTGTTAGCCTACCAGTAACCAGTGGTTACTGTGTGTGTCAGATGGTCACTTACGGTACCTACTCCATGGCACTGCTGATTCAGTGAAGCGTGCAGTGCCAGACAGCCCCCCCCCCCCGTCTAGCTCAGTGAGTAGCAAAGCAAGACGTTGGCCGGACCACTTTTCAGTAAAAAAACTCATTTCTGCAAAATTTTCCAGGGGGAGCATGCCCTCTGACCCCCCCCCCCCCCCAGAACAGGCCTGTATCACAGCCGGACCACTTCTACTTCGCTTCCGTTACTTAATTACTAGTCTAGGCCTAGAAGTCATTAGTCTACCATTGATAATAGGCCTCGAAATTGGCCAGTTCAGTTGTCTGTGAACATTGTCTGTTAAATAGGCTAGTGATTCTAGTCTAGGCCTAGCCTACTTCCCATTCACTGATTCATGCCCAGGATCATCGGACTTTTGAAAAGGGTGTTTTTGGGCTAATATTATTTCATGTAAACATACCGGGGTACCGTACTTCCATTGTGACAAGTCCGAGGATGGTTCATAACTTCGAAATTATAAAATTTATAATGACAAAAAGTAGGCTATATTTCCAACGAAAGTTAAGGGAGGTTCTTGAAATTGAAAATCCCCCACCCCTCCCCGGTGACAATCCTGAAATTCACAATAATATCGTGGGCGAAAGGCTTGGAAGATTTTCTGAAAAGATATTCTGGCTTTCGATTTGACCAAAAAAAATTGACCTCATCCTATCATGCAATTTAAACATGTTAAATAGCAAATATAATTTATAAATATCATACGCCTAGTCTATTATTTTGAGTTGATTTGGATAGGGTACCTATATCCCTAACCCCAAAATGACATAAATTGAAGGTTTATGGTGTGACTGTGTTGGTCATAAAGTTGGAAAATTTAGAGACTAGACTATGATTACAAGATAGGGCCTGCAAAGTGAAAACGACACAATCAGGCTAAAATGTTTAAAAAAAAAACAGTATTTTAATTTACGCATTTTAATATGGCCATATAAAGTGGACATGTCCATAGACTAGAATTGTGTAAGTTTTTAAATTTGTGTGTGGTCTAGCGCATTTACCAGTTAAGCGAAATATTAAGACAAAATTCCCGATTTCTTATTTCAGACATGCAAAAAAGTCTTTTGTATGTAAACAGGGTAAACATGGTAAAGCAAGATATAAAGACAAAACTCCAGATTTCCTATTTCGGATGTGCATGTCCAAAATACGAAATACACAAATTTTGTCTTTAGATCTGCTCAACTGGTAAATGCGCAACATTTCTAGTCTATGGACATGTTTACATCATATGTTCATATCAGGAAGCCAAAATAAAAATACTGCTTTTTAATGATCATCTGATCTACCCAATAATTAGGATATCTATTATGTGAGGTAGGCTAGGACCGGGCATTGGCTCGTAAAATTGAAATAATAATAATAAGTCTTGTCGGACATTCAATAATAATGCAATGCAATAATTAGAAAAGCTAAGATTTACCTTCGCTATTATTCTAATGGAAATTAGAGAAATGTAACATGTAGGGCCTACTTGACATTCTAGATAGAAATACTTGACAACCCCCCCCCCCCCTCCCCCTCCGCCCTCCTTATATAAAGACATTTTAATCAACATTTTAATTATGCAGGGAGATTTTTTGTAAAATATAATTAACCCTTGTGCTGTTAAGACTGTATTTATAAGTTTTCAAGCAAATTTTAGAGTATTAAAGGAAAATACCAAACAAATTTGTAACATATATTTTGGTATCTGCTCAGTTATTCAAATAATTCAGTTTGGGAGATGCCTATTTTTCATAGATAATATTATTTTTCATTCATTTCATTTGAAGCTGTATATTGTGTTAGCAATTCCAGCTTCAAATGAATTGAAAATACTCACAAACAATTCAGCAGCACCAGGGTTAAATCTGGTGCCACTTTTGGCTGAGAAAATAAATTGGCACAACCTGTTTGTGCGTGACAATTGCTTGAATAACTTTCAAAAGATATTGATTCACCTCTTAAAAGAGGGAACATGTCCATTTATCATTTTTCATGAAAAGGTAATCATGACAATGCTTGAAGTAAAATATAAAATATTGTACGACATGATTGCTACTTAAATGGCTTTGTATAATTTGGAGGAATAAAAGTGCACAAATATCACCCAATAAAATATTCATGCATTTGTTAACGCTGACTTTAAATTCTTGAGAAACAAATCTGGTTTCAAATGGTGTGTGTAAAAATAAACTTAGCCTTTCATAATTCCCCCAGGAAATAAAATGGTCATTCCCTTATGATTATATACATGTATGTACTATTACACTGTCATAAAAAATTTTTATTACTGTATGTACATGAAAAAAATTGTATTGGTTATGTATTTATATCAATTTCTTTGTAGGAAGAAAAGAAATTGTGGACATCTGTGCATCCATCAGTGCAATGCATATGGTTTCCAGGAAGATGATGACAAATTTCTCCCACAAGCTCATTGATAAGGATCATTTTGAGGAATGACCTAGTGGCCTCCCATAGGAGGTTGGCTGCTCATAAAAGTGGCTGCTCATAGCATGCTCTACTGTAAATAATGACTTATATAACCCATGAAGGACTGTGGTATCACAAATGCATCATTTACCTGAAATTATATAATCCACTTCAATTTGGATAACCTGACATATTATATCAAGAATATACAACCACATTCTTGATTATATTTAATAATTATACATAAGACACTTTATATTTGCTTAAACAAGTTAAAGGTATTTGGTGAAATGAGATATTTCTTGCTGACTTTAGAATGTCAGTTGTGTTGCTTATCAATTTTCATGTTGAGATTGTCAAGGTTGAATTAGATTTAAAGAAAATATTTGATAACATAAAATAGTGCTACAATAAAATGTTTCATGGCACAAATTGATAGTCTATTTTACTCAAGTGAATCTTGAGTGCCCATTGTCAATAAAAAGTTTAAGTTAGACTTTTTCTCATTTTTATAGTAGTTATGGTGTATTTTACGGCTGGCGGCATCCTGCGGCCAGAGGCAATATGTAGTCGGGTTGTCCGTCTGTCTGTCCGGCTGACTGTCTGTCTGTCCGTCCGGATTATTTTTTTTGAATGGGATGGTAAGACAGGAAGGGGGAATGATCCATTCAGGCAGGGTGGGCACATGGAGGGTTTTAACAAATATTTATTTTAAGTGTCTTTTTTTATTTATTGCAGTAGCCTCTGTGGATTACATTTATTTACGGGCGGGGAGGGTCAGACTGAGGGGTTGGGGGTCAAGTCCATTTTCATTTTCTTGCCATGGGGGGCTGTGGGAGTGGGGGGTTCAAAACAAATTTGAACACAAAAATAGGGGGGGGGGGGGTCAAGGCAAATTTTTTTTTTCTATAACCTCAGCCCGGATTACTTTTTTTCAAATGTGAGGATAAGGCAGGAAGGGGGGATAGTACAGGCCAATTAAAAAAATTCAGGCAGGGTGGGCACATGGGGGTTTTAACAAATGTTTATTTTTAGGGGTTTTTTTCATTTGACGCAGTAGCCTCTGTGAACGTTTATTTACCGGCGGGGAAGGACAAGGCCAATTTTTTTGCCAGGGGGGCTGTGGGTGGTTCAAAACAAATTTGAACAAAAAAGTAGGGGGTGAAGGCAAATTTTTTTTTTTTTTCTGTAACTTCTGTCTGGATTACTTTTTTATCAAATGGGAGGGTAAGGCAGGATCAAGGGGGGGTTGATCCAGGTCAATTAAATCTTTTTGTTTAGGGGTGTTGTGCACTCAAGTTTCAGGTGTTTGGTCGCGATGCGCAAGAGGGATATCAACACTTTATTCATGTGCAGTTATATATAGCCCCAGTGCCTGAAACAGGCTTCGGAGAGGACGACACGGCTACAGTAAGCCCTATATATCTTCACGTAACTAAATTTGGGAAAAAAGTCAAAATATTGAAAAAATAGAAAAACAAATAGCACGTGCATGCGCCCCTAATATTTTTTTTTACGGGCACATGCATCCGTAGGGCCTATATATTAGTTATTTAAATTGAACCCTGTGAACCACCTTGTCTGATGTCAGTAGACCCTAATTCATTTTAGAATTATGGACTCATTATAACCTATTAGAAAAGATAGACTAGTCTACCTGTAGATGTGTCAAAATTGGTCTCAAGTTAAATTAGGCCTAGGTCTAGTCTATATCTTGAAGTACTGAAAAATTAGGAGCATGAAATACACATCAACAATTTGCAAAACTAGGTCTATAGGCCCCCTAGTCTACATTAAAAAAATATTTGGCAATAGAAGGGGTGCCCAATGCCCATACTTGCCTCGTGGCCCAACTTCCCTCCCTCTCCCGTAGGGCCTATAGGCCTAAAGTCCCCAGCTACAGTCACGTTAGCTGTTGTCACTGTCACTCCCTGTTGACAATTTCATGACATCGGAAGATCCAATTACCATGATTACTAGAATTAGCCTCAAATTTAGTGGCAATATTTTTTTATTATAAAGTAGTAGACTAACTGTTAGATTATATCATCCATATTATTGATTTTTCCGACTGTCACTTGCCCGCTTGACAGCGTACAACTTCTAGCTGTCTGTCACTGTTACCGACGGTTCGCTCAAATGTGCTGTCACTCCTCACTCATCCATCGGTTGACAAACAATCGGCGGCAATCGGCGAGTCGGTTACTTGTACAGTTTTGCTATTTTACTTCATAAAATACGACGTTATAAGTATAATTTTCAATGTGAATTTGTTTATTAAACATTTATTTCAATAAAATGAGGTGATAGTAATGTTGTCATCCATTGTAATGTTTATTTTGGCCTGTTTTCTGAACCGGTACCGACACGGCCTCTCTATAACATGTAGTTTTTTTAGGCTGTGTTTGGGAAATGTACTCCTCCAAACCGGCATCTGGCTCGCCCATGTCGTAACACTTCCGGTTTAGTACTGTCAAGTATACAGCCAATGAGAGTGGCATATCTCGTTATTATAATATCTCTGGTTGTGCTATCTCAGCAAACAGGAGCCCTTGTCCCAATGCCGAATCAATGTTGGGCCACCGTCTGCGACGCTGGCCCAACATTGATTCGGCATCGGGACAAGGGCTCGTGTTTTCTAGGATGTCAGCAGATCCCAAAACAAGCAGGAGACCCTGGTTTGATTCTGGGCCAACGTAGTAGACGATGGACCAACATCTACCCAGCATCATATGAGTGTATTTTGAGTGCTAGGTTCATCCCCCCCCCCCCTCAGATAACCAGTTAGGAACCCTTCTCGTCTCAAAGCACACTACAGAATAAATACACACTTGAGAATGTTGAGTATTAAGTCATCCATCCTTGAAAATATAACAAAACAATTCACCAAGTGAACCTTCTGAGGATGGTGAGATAAATGAGATGACACTGCCCCCCAGACACAGGATTCGAAATTCGAGCCCTGGTGGTCTGAGTCCGAGCACGCTACCTCTCGGTCATAGAGGCTCCCCACAATATTGAATGATTACGAGTCAGCGGGGAAGAAACATTTTGTTACTTTGAAACTTAAAGGGGTATGCAAATTCCAGTACACAATGAGCAGATGAGTTAAGCCAATATAAAAATTAAGAATCTCCCAGATTTATTTCATAAGTTTATCAAAGGGGTTCACCACTGTAATAAATACGTTATCTGACCGATAATGGACAGTTACCTGATAATAGAAAGCGCTTTGTTGTGGTTTGTGACGTGGTACACGTTCGGCACTTTGACTGTTCTTTATTTTCTGCTCCATCTATAGAACCCGTGTTGATCCTTGTGGCAGCATTGACCCAATGTCCACCATTGACTCAATATTGGGTAAATGGTAGGTCACCGTCCACTAGCCCAACATTGGGTCAATGGTGGGTCACCGTTGTAGACGGTAACCCACCATTGGCCCAATGTGTGGTCAATGGTGGGTTACCGTTGTAGACGGTGACCCACCATTGACCCAATATTGGGTGAAAGCTGACCAGTAGCCTTTACCAGTCATTGCATTGATGTTTTTTTAAGGCTGATTATCGATGCAGTTAAGGATATATTCAGAACCTGCCGGATGACATCTTGTCATCCCTGAGCAATTTGCGCCGGGGGGGGGGGAAATTCAGGGTCAAAGGTCGATGTCAAGGAGAGAAAAAGTGTAATACCTCTTGTTGTGTAGTTTCGACTGAAAAAAATCATTTCTTATATTATTTTTATGATTCAAGGTAATCTTCAAGGTCAAAGGGTCACCGGATCGAATCCCGAGCCTGACAGTTATTAACCAAAGAGACCAAAGGGTTTTTTTCAATTTGAAATTATCATATCAATCATGACTTTAGTTTCACTGGTTATGGGTCCAAATATTTTACTTTTTCAGTTCGGGGACCGACTTTAGACGTCTGATTCTGACGTCTAAAGTCGGTCCCCGCACTTAAAGGGTTAAGTCGGTCCCCGCACTGAAAGGGTTCACTGACGACGCTGGCCCAACATTAAACCAACCATCTTGTGTTTACTGGTTGGTGGCGAGCACATTTAACTTACTATATTACTCTATAAATGTGGCTTTGCCATCGTGGAATTAACACTTTCAGTTCGGGAGACGTCAGATTCTGACGTCCAAGCCTATAGAGCCATCAGATCCTGACATCTAATGTCGATCCCCGCGACGAAAAGGGTAAAACATATTTTATAATGCAGTAGAGCCATAACATATATATTCAAATGAAGCGGAAACAGCTAAGACTTTTACGATGATTTAAATTGAAAAAACCGCTTTGGTTTCCAAGGGTTATACAAACATATGACAGCGTTGTACGGGTGAGGTGCTTTCTTGGGTAAATTCTCGCTATTTCTCCTCATTTGATCCTTTAATGCATCGTGAGGGCTTGAAGGGTTAAGTACCCTAGTGACCCAAGGGTTAATGTTAGTAATTAAATACCTGAGTGTCTCAAGGGTTAATGCTCTTAATATAGTAATCACATATTATTGACATTTAAAGGCCTAACTGTGTTAAGTCCGTTTAATGAGCATGTCTGCTTACCAATAGGCCTATATTTGCTGAATTTGAGACTAATCTAGTGTTAAACTTCGAAATCGTAGAATATTAAGTAGAGTGTGCTATGCTAACATTCAGGCAATCAATTATTAGAGCTTGACTTGAGTTTTAGCGTTGTACCAACGCCGTACTGACAATGGCAGGGAGGTCGGATCCGCGAGGCACTGGAATGTGGACGCGGCCCTCAGGCGATGTGCCTGGAATGTGATGCAGAGAGAAAGTAGGGTAGTGCGGCCTTTTGCCAGTGAGTGTCGTGCGCGCCGTCAACACGGCCGCTGTCAGAAACGGCTGCTCACAGAGATTGTGACATTTATCTTTTACAATAGTGTTTTAATAAATAAGACTACCACGTTCTATTATTATCATGTTTACCATCTATGCATGAGACTGAATCCTGTGAAATACTTTTCATCAATAAAGAAGCTTGAAACTGTATTCTTATTCAGACTTCTCCTCGTAAGATAAACGATCCTATATTTAATATATTAAGTTAGTTTCCAAATATCCTAATAAAGGGAACTAACACTAGTCTCTAGTGGACGAGCCTATGTAAAGGCCTACTCTAGAGTCAACGTGATACATTGATATGATGCTGTGATAATGTTGGTCCACCGTCTACGAAGCCGGCACAACATTAGCCCAACATCGGTTCAATGTCTGACGTTACAGCCTGTGTGTGTGGGAGGCACCCTATACCCCCTGACAGCCTGATACTATATGGCGCATCTATGTAACCTGGGAGCTTAAAGGGTCAATCTGTGACGTCTAAATGATAATATAAGTGTAAACATGGACCTGGGAGCTTAAAGGGTCAATCTGTGACGTCTAAATAATAATATAAGTGTGAAAATGGACCTGGGAGCTTAAAGGGTCAATCTGTGACGTCTAAATAAAAATAGTGTGAAAATGGACCTGGGAGCTTAAAGGGTCAATCTGTGACGTCTAAATAATAATAGTGGGAAAATGGACCTGGGAGCTTAAAGGGTGAATCTGTGACGTCTAAATAATAATATAAGTCTGAAAATGGACCTGGGAGCTTGAAGGGTCAATCTGTGATGTCTAAATAATAATATAACTCGGGGCGTCAAAATAGACGGTCAGATTCTGACATCCCGACTTTAGACATCAGAATCTGACGTCTAAAGTCGGGACGTCATCCTCGCGCTGTAAGAATCTGACGTCTACAGACGTGAGATTCTAAAGTTGGGAGTCAGATTCTGATGTCCCGACTTTAGACGTCAGATTCTGACGTCTAAAGTAGGGACGTCAGAATGTGACGTCTATTCTGACTTTTAAAGTCGATCCCCGCGCTGAAAGAATCTGACGTCTACAGACGTGAGATTCTGACGTCTAAAGTCGGGACGTCAGAATGTGACGTCTATTCTGACGTCTAAAGTCGATCCTTGGGCTGTAAGGGTTAAAGGGTTACGCTTTGCTGTCTAAATAATGTACATGGGGTGTAAAGGGTGCAGAGAGTGCGGGCTGATATCTGATCCCTGCATGAAACAGGACGCTGACCAGGGATTGTTTGATGACCCCTAATGACCCCTGTGCCCCCTAATGACCCCTGTCACCCCTAATGACCCCTGTCACCCATAATGACCCCTGTCACCCATAATGACATTCTATCAGATGAACGAACAACAAACACTTCTTTCTCCAAAATCAGCTTTTCAGCTTCACTATAATAATATCGTATTTACAAACCAGAAACATATTATTAATTTTAATAATATTAACTTTGGTCTTTTTCATATAGCGGTACTCTCTTTGTTTTTCAATGGCAGATAGAACACAATACGGACACCCAATGTTGGATGAATGGTGGCCGACCATCACAACGCTGGCCCAACATTCATCTGACATTGGGTGAACGTTCCCACACTTTTTAAAATACAAAATTGACCTTTCAAGGACTTCTCAATATTTTTCAAGGACCTTTTTTGTGCATGTTAAAAATTGGTTGGCGGATTACAAAAATAATTCGTCCCTTAATCATGTTAATGTCTTATTCGTGTCAAATTACAGACTGCAGTATATGATTTAGCGTTTGTAAGAAATGACTATTGGAATTATCTCCGAGATTGAGTTATTGAGATATATTTGGCAATCGCGCAAATTTCTGACCGGTTTTGTTCACTAATTAATTCTGCTCTGCAAAGTTAAAAGGCGGTATCTGCTTAATTGTAAAGTAAGTAGATACTTTCTTTTGACTTTGCACGGCAGAATTTTAATTGGGCCTATACTCATACTTGGCCTATAGGCTACTCCTGTTAAAATAACCATGATAACAACTGGATGACGGGCTGTGATATGGTGGGCCCACTCTACTGCTGTTAAAATAACAACTGCATGACGGGCTGTGATTAGCTGATTCCCTCATGTGACAGATCTATTCTGCTCTGCAAAGGCAAAAGGCAGTATCTGCTTACTTGTAAAGTAAGCAGATACTGCCTTTTGCCTTTGGACGGCAGTATTCTTTAATAATTGATCTGATATTCATTATTTTTATTATTCATTTGATAATGTGGCATATAGACATAATGGTGTATGACTACTGGTGCGATCTTATCAATAGATTAAGAATTAGATTGAGAATTTAGGTGTTTACCAAAAAATATGTGGTGAAATAGATCTATACATACGTTTTACATGGGCCCTACCTATATTACATATACCGAGCTAAAAAAACAACAATATTATTATTTCCATCCTAAGGAAAGTTTTGTAAAAAAAAAAATTCTTTATACATACATATTTCAGTGAAATCTATTAACAGTGTAAGCCTCAAATTGATAACATACCTTAACGCTCAAAGAGTCAATGCGGACACTAAGCGACTTACAGAGCTCAAAGAGTCAGCAGTGAGAGACAAAATGGAGCTTACAATCAATTTATATACAATCAGCATGATTAGCAGTTATTTTGTATATAATATCAAAAATGTAATTATTTTCATAACAAATTTGATGTGTGCTTATTTTTTTGAGTCATTCCTCATGATCAACGTAATTCAGCCAAAAATTAGCTTCTCCATCAACAGGTTGTTTATTTCAAAAATAATTCTGAGATTAAATCACAATTTTGCAGGAAACATTTTTGTAGGCCTAGGCCTACCCCCATGCAATGACCCCAGTACCCAGAAACATAGGGTAGTCCTAATGTCCGTGTGATGGTCTTACAACCTGCCATTTCCTTTTCATTTATTTTTTGAATGAGAAAAGACAAACAGCAGTAACTGCTTACTACTCAAGTTATCAGTTACTACTGTTTGCCGTTACCCGCCAGTATAGTATGACCTATACTACTGTAGCTCATAAGGCTTCATATTTATGACCAAGGAATATATATACTAGTAGGCCTACGTCTAGATTCCTTGTAAGAGACAGATTATTGACCAAAATAAAATAGGCAGGCACACACCAGTCAGATTGAAACTTCGCCAATGTTGTCTCAATGTTTGGCCAGCATCTGTGATGCTGACCAGACATTGAGACAACGTTGGTACTGCGACACGTGTGTCTGTACACACCACTACTGTGACCTTATACTAACTACTATACACACCACCCTCACACCACCACTGTGACCTTATACACACACACTGTATACAGACAGAGAACCAACGCCAGTTAAACTTCAGAGTTTGTAACTAAAAAAAGACATTCTCAGAATAGATGCTGATATCATGATGGATGATATATAAAATATGGCTATCGTAGAGTTTAGTGCTCTGTTTAGAAGGCAATGCTGTGTTTGTGAATAGACGTAAAATGCGTTATTATCAGGTAGGTGTTCTATGTTCTGGGGTATGATGATGCCAGGAGACTCAAGCCACCTGTCAATCACATCTATACACGCCCACACACGTGACTGATACGACCAATTACATCACTTCAACCTATATCATCTCGGGGGATCTCGTGTTTACAATGAGATAGGACGGGAATTAATTTGTTATTTTAATTATCTACACTGCGCCAGATATTATCTGGGAATGGATAGACCTTTATTACTACTACTGATTTATAGCCTATGTCAATATTATTTTATATTATTTATATTATGATTAACGGTTGATGACCTATCAAATTATTTGCATATGCCCCCCCCCCCCTCATAGACCTACACAATATGACATATTGGTGCCAATTGATACTATGATAGATTATTCGGGGAATCAAAGGGTTAAAGCCTTAACCTCATACATCTCTACCTGACTTTGGTATCAAAGGGTCGTATCTGTCATATATAACGACATGCTACAAAAACTGAATATAGGAATCAGACGGTTCAAAAACTAAAATAGTACAGCGTCACCTTGGTATCAAAGGGTGGCTAGATTATAAAGTGACTGAGACGACCCTTTAAGGACAAGATGACGAAGTGTTCCAGATACAGGTCCTACTGCCTGGCAAAGGCAAACAGTGGTAACTGCTTATTTTACAAGTCAGCAGTTACTGCTGTTTGCCTGTGACACCCCATATACTGGTCCTACTGCCTGGCAAAGGCAAACAGTGTTAACTGCTTATTTTACAAGTCAGCAGCTACTGCTCTTTGCCTATGACACCCCAGATACTGGTCCTACTGCCTGGCAAAGGCAAACAGAGGTAACTGCTTATTTTACAAGTCAGCAGTTACTGCTGTTTGCCTATGACACCCCAGATACTAGTCCTTCTGCCTGGCAAAGGCAAACAGAGGTAACTGCTTATTTTACAAGTCAGCAGTTACTGTTGTTTGCCTTTGACACCCCAGATACTAGTCCTACTGCCTGGCAAAGGCAAACAGTGGTAACTGCTTATTTTACAAGTCAGCAGTTACTGTTGTTTGCCTCTGACACCCCAGATACTAGTCCTACTGCCTGGCAAAGGCAAACAGAGGTAACTGCTTATTTTACAAGTCAGCAGTTACTGTTCTTTGCCTTTGACACCCCAGATACTAGTCCTACTGCCTGGCAAAGGCAAACAGTGGTAACTGCTTATATTACAAGTCAGCAGTTACTTTTGTTTGCCTTTGAAACCCCAGATACTGGTCCTACTGCCTGGCAAAGGCAAACAGTGGTAACTGCTTATTTTACAAGTCAGCAGTTACTGCTGTTTGCCTTTGACACCCCAGATACTAGTCCTACTGCCTGGCAAAGGCAAACAGAGGTAACTGCTTATTTTACAAGTCAGCAGTTACTGTTGTTTGCCTTTGACACCCCAGATACTAGTCCTACTGCCTGGCAAAGTCAAACAGTGGTAACTGCTTATTTTACAAGTCAGCAGTTACTGTTGTTTGCCTTTTATGCGCCATGTGGTCTAACCAGGGCCAACCTTTATACAAAATGTCTTTATCATGTTTATTATTAGACTCTACTTATATTAATGTAAAATTTTATGCCCTGCTTCCCTGGACGGTCAAATTTTGAGCCAGGTCGTCCTTATGGAGTTCTATGGGGCTGTGCCATTAAATTGAATACAAGGCTATTCCGCCTGCAGCTGTTTGTCGTTCATTTCTCAGTCAATAATTTTATTCGCCGATTTTCATGACATTTTTCAAACATCATATTTCAACGGAATCCCAATATCCATGCAAATTTCATAAACTTATATGCAGTATTTCAAAAGTTAGACCATTTGTCATGTAGTAAATTTAATTTATAAACCCATCACACTGACTCTGGAATTGTTCTACAATAGTCTAATTGAATAATCAAAATTCAATATAATTTTGCGAAATGTTTACCTATGATAATAGGATTTGACTAGAAAATGGGCCATGAAGGGAAAATGTCAAGGAAATCGGTTCAGAATTGACAAGAAACATATTCAGCAGAATAATCATGATAATTTATGTCGCTCAGGGTTTTTTTTATAAACTATAGCCATGCACCATAGTGTAGGCCATAGGCCTAACCAACAAACACGACGTTGGGCCAATGTTGGTTTAATGTTGGGCCGACATCGCACATTCCACGTTGCACCCTGTGATCTATAGGCCTATTATTAGACCCAGGCTATAGATCTATATTTTGTGCCGAACTTATTTCTTCACAAAATGTTGCTGTTGGGCTTACTAGTAGGCCTACATAGGGCTAGGTTAGCCCGATGTTGGCTTAATGTTGGCCCACCGTCTGCAACGCTGGCCCAACGTTAACCCAACAACATAATGACAAGTAGCCTATTGCTAGGCCTAGGCTATGGTGATTAATGTGCTTGATTAGTTTAATATTATAATATTATTAATACTATATATGTACAGTATAATAAATATAGTAAGTATAGCCTATATAATAATTGAAATGCGTTGTACAGCGTTTCACTTTTTCTCTGAACATTTTATGTGCAGCGAATTCTAAATTTAGACAATTTAAACATTTCAGCACAAACAATACCTTCTTGTCTTATATGGATACAAATCGTGTCCACTTTATCATTCATTTATATTACATGTCTCCAAAATCTTCACTGGTAATAATGTGTGTATCAACTGAATGTTTGATTTAAATGACATACTTAAATGTTACCATGGTTACTGTGTATATTGCCCACATAAACCTATATAATATATGTGATAATCATTTTTTTGACCAATCATATATACTGTACTGTATAACATTATATGTATATGTAAGCTCAATAATCTGCACAAATATCCATATAGTTATTCTCGACATATATTATGTTTATTATTTCTTAATTAGACTTGATGCCCAGTCTGGTCGTGGTGTAAATGATACCGTCATTTTCTACAGATTTAACTTTGTTGGATTTAATAGGCTTGTTTTCACCCAGTAACTTATAGTAGTCATACACCACCACGTGTCCCGGGTTAGTCCATGTACCAACATACAGCTTGTCCTGCTGCTGATCCAGATATAAACTATAAGGTGAAGTGATCTTGCCTTTGACCAGACATCTCACGTCACCTCCATCTTTACTGAACAACAACAGCTGGTTGTTACCATTATCAGCCACCAGGTATCTGTTCTCTGAGTCTCTCTCTACACCACGGGGACCAGACAGTGTTACACCACATGCCGTGTCTTGATGACGTCTCTGCTGAGCTCCCTGTCCATCAATCCAGATGATCTGATTGTCGCCAGTAACAATGTAGCCACCAGGGGGATCTGATGTCAAGTACCACGGGTCAACACCAGATGGCAGCTTGATCGTGTTGATCTCATCTCCTGAACTGTTATACACGTGAAGACTGGTATTACTTAGATCTGCTACAACCAGGTTATTATTGTGATTTACACAAAGTCCATACGGCGTGTAGTTGAGTTGTTTACTGTGTGTGGTGCCGAGTGTACACGTGTCACCTGCGCTCTGTACAGGAATGTAATATAAACAGCGTGGATTCCATGATGTAATGATCAGCTTGTCACCGTCATCCTGTGTCATCACCGTCACATCACTTGCTGACCCCATTCCATCCACTACGTGCCTCTTCATCAAGTCACCACTACTACTGTACATGTACAATGCATTATCCTGCTTCACCAGGAATATAGTGTTGTTGTACAGACATATACCTGCCACCACGCTATCAGCACCAAACCTAGTAATTTCTCCTGTCTTTGATGTTTGTTGATCATGCTTGTTACATACAGCACCAGCCACATTTAGAGCACCTCCCTCTAGAAATGTCACCTTGTCGATGCCAGTATCGCCTTCTGGACACTGTAACACAGTTGTATGAGAGGTTTCTGTCAGAGTGAGATGATCTACATCAGACATATTGATCTTCTTCTCATCCTGGTCTGATTCATCCATCCACACCACACCAGGTATCTCTGTCTTCCACCTCTTCTCCACAGCCTCCTCTAGGCTGGGCAGGTTGCTCATCTGGTCATACACGTCACCTGTCAGCAGACTCTGTCCCAGGAAGCGGAGGCTTTCTAAGTTGACCTCTGCCAGTTGTTGTTCATCTTCTGTTGATGCGGCCACTTTGTCCACCCTAGATGCTGCTCTCTCCAGGTCTGACATCAGTCTCTCCTCCTGCTGAGTCAGCTTCTCTCTAATCTGTTTGAACGTGCTGCTCACCTGTGCCTTCAGGCTGACAATGTGATGTTGAGCCTTGTTTACCTGTTGCTGAGAGGTCTGTCTGGCCAGATCTACACACTTCAGTAACTTGTCAATCCTCTTCAGTAATGTGTCCAGTCTCTCCTCACAGGGCGTGACAAAGGGACGTAGAGATGTAATATGATGGTCGCTGTGGTCCGTGTTAAAGCATGCATAACATATTATTTCATCGCATGTTTTACAGTACATGTTTAGCACCTGGTTTGGATGTCGGCCACATGGGTGATGTGATTTAGTTGATGCCGTCACCTTGGTCCTAGCTTCTGCTGCTGTTATTGTTTGGTGTTTTCTTGAGAATCGATGGACAGCATGCTCGTCAGTACATGTCTGACATAGATACTCCTGACAAGCTGTACAATATATAACAGCTTCACCCTGACAATCCTCTAGTGAACATTCCACCACCTCTCTATCAGCACTAGCCGTCACTTTCACCTCATCTTCATCACCATCAGTCTCCTTAGTGATCAGCTCCTTAAGGTTGTCCATGAAGAAGTTTGGAGGCAGGTTGGTGAGGTCACCATCAGGAAGGGTTGTAATCTTTCTACAAATAGGACAGGTCAACTTCTGTGGGTCAGTGGCTTGAGCTATGTACTTCTGTAGACAATCTACACAGAAACTATGGTGACACTGTAGAATACAGGATCTCTGCATGTCCTCCATGCACAGAGTACACTGTAGGTACTCCATCAGGACAGACTTCTTCACGCTGGCCATGATCACAGATACAATCTAAAACAAACAAAGGGAATTGTTAGATAAATTGTATAGAATATTCCTACTCAGTGAGACATATATAAGATGGTTTTTAGTGAGACAATCCTACTAGAGTCCAAAAAACTAAAGTGATACCTATCATTGTGTTTGTTTCTATAACTGAATGTTCACGAGTGAAAAGTCTCAGTTTATATTGAGGGTGCTAACTCATTGATTTAACTAAAATGTGTATGACCCTTCCACTAATACTCCTTGTCGGCGACATATACCTTGTTGTTTAATCGAGTCAAAATTGAAGGTGATTTTTTGTATGATTCCGTGACAATTGTGATATCCATCCTCTCAATGCCAATCATAGCAATACCGCGACAGAAGGAAGCCCGGAGTCGGGATAATGCAGTGACACAATGTTGTTTTAATGTTGGCCCGCCGTCTTCGATATCGGCCCAACATTAAAACAACATTGGGTCAATGGCTTGTGTTAGTTGGGAACCCTTCAAACAACAGACATTGAACCAATCGTGGTTTACTGCTGGAGCACCCTCATCAACGTTGGCCCAACATTCAACCAACATTGGTTCAACGTGGTTTACAGCTGAACCAACATTCATCTAACATTGGTTCAACGTGGTTTACAGCTGAACCAACATTCAACCAACATTGGTTTAACGTGGTTTACAGCTGAACCAACATTCATCTAACATTGGTTTAACGTGGTTTACAGCTGAACCAACATTCAACCAACATTGGTTCAACGTGGTTTACTGCTGAACCAACATTCATCTAACATTGGTTCAACGTGGTTTACTGCTGAACCAACATTCATCCAACATTGGTTCAACGTGGTTTACTGCTAAACCAACATTCATCTAACATTGGTTCAACGTGGTTTACTGCTGAACCAACATTCATCTAACACTGGTTCAACGTGGTTTACTGCTGAACCAACATTCATCTAACATTGGTTCAACGTGGTTTACTGCTCAACCAACATTCATATAACATTGGTTCAACGTGGTTTACTGCTGAACCAACATTCATCTAACATTGGTTCAATGTGGTTTACTGCTGAACCAACATTCAACCAACATTGGTTCAACGTGGTTTACTGCTGAACCAACATTCATCTAACATTGGTTCAACGTGGTTTACTGCTGAACCAACATTCAACCAACATTGGTTCAACGTGGTTTACTGCTGAACCAACATTCATCTAACACTGGTTCAACGTGGTTTACAGCTGAACCAACATTCAACCAACATTGGTTCAACGTGGTTTACTGCTGAACCAACATTCATCTAACATTGGTTCAACGTGGTTTACTGCTGAACCAACATTCATCTAACATTGGTTCAACGTGGTTTACTGCTGAACCAACATTCATCTAACATTGGTTCAACGTGGTTTACTGCTGAACCAACATCCATCTAACATTGGTTCAACGTGGTTTACAGCTGAACCAACATTCAACCAACATTGGTTCAACGTGGTTTACTGCTGAACCAACATTCATCTAACATTGGTTCAACGTGGTTTACTGCTAAACCAACATTCATCTAACACTGGTTCAACGTGGTTTACAGCTGAACCAACATTCATCTAACATTGGTTCAACGTGGTTTACAGCTGAACCAACATTCATCTAACATTGGTTCAACGTGGTTTACAGCTGAACCAACATTCAACCAACATTGGTTCAACGTGGTTTACTGCTGAGCCAACATTCATCTAACATTGGTTCAACGTGGTTTACTGCTGAACCAACATTCATCTAACATTGGTTCAACGTCTCCTGTTTGCTGGTAATCAAGGTCTGCTCTAATAAGATCTGCTCTGATCACGCTAATGATTCTAAGAGCCAGCATTGTTACAGCGTTGTTACAGCGTTGATCTGGATCTGACTGTTTGTCTCTGCCCTATAAATACCAGACGTGATCCCAGTGTCGGTTTAATGTTGGCGCATCGTCTGCGACGCTGGCCCAACATAAACCCAACCGCTGGCGGGTGCAGGATGTGAAGCTAGTAGGCACAGGGAGGCTGGGTAAACATGGTGTACTTATTAGACCAACTTAGGAGACTTTTAAAAGTGAAAAAATAGTCATCAAACGTCACCCTCCACAACGTGTTTCAGAATATAGTGGAGGGCAGGGTCCTTCTAACTAGCAAAAATAGGGGGTTGGCTGCTGAGTACCTCGATCCTAGATGACGGGATCTGTGCAGCCATCATTGGTTTGACGTCCTGTGTTTGCCGGGAGTGGTTGAATGTTATAGCTCAGAAAACACGGATTTACCCAATGTTTCCTCAAAGTTGAGTCTGCGACACTGAACCAAATTACAGATACCCAAGTGAACAACGATCTCTTGGCGATTCCTTCCAGTTTGCTGAGTATCTGGTCGGTATCACGCGCGAAATAGCCCCTCTACCAACCTCATTATCTGATTATTATAGAATAAAGACATTATTTATAATGACAAGGTTGGTAGGAGAGATCGGTGAGTATAACCTCATAGAGGGTTACATGTCATTGGTCAGATACACCATTGGTCCCTCGCACACTATTGGTCCGACACACCATTGATTCGACAATCCATGGTAGGCCTATAAACTTGAGTTTAGTTACAAGAAAACTTCAGTTGAGTTACAAGAAAACTTACAAGGAAACTTGAGCTGACTTACTAGAAAATTTGAGTTGAGATACAAGAAATTTGTGTTGAGTGACAAGAAAACTTAATTGAGTTGAATTACAAGAAAATTTGAGTTGAGTTACAAGAAAACTTGAGTTGAGTTACAAGAAATTTGAGTTCAGTGACAAGAAAACTTAAGTTGAGTGAATAATGGCCGATAGGCGGCCATTTTGAATTTTATCAACTTGAAATTTTTCAAGATGCATTCACTCCTGAAACCTTACAATTTATTTGATAAAAATGATGTAGCTATCTTGAGCGGTTTTCATGATATTCCGCAATATCAGGCCTGTCGAGGTGAATAATGGCCGATAGGCGGCCATTTTTAATTTTATCGACTTGAAATTTGTCAAGATGCATCCTCTCCTGAAACCTCACAATTTGTTTTATAGTAATGGTGTAGCTATCTTGAGCGGTTTTCATGATATTCCGCAAAATCTTTCACTCGGATTTACCGATGTTATAAATTAGGTCAATGTGCTGGGTCAACTTCAAGGTCAAGGTCCAAAAACCTGAAAAGGCACAACTAGGGACCTTAGAGAACATGTATGTGCAATATGACTGTCATCGGCCCAGTACTTTTCGAGATCTGCTCCGGAAACGAAGTGCGCGTCAAAACGTCTAAATAGGTCATAGTTCTGAACCAGAAGTAGGTCAAAGTTCAAATACCCCAAAAGGCACAACTAGACCCCCTAGGGGTGTTGTGTATAAAATTTGAAGACAATCGGACAAGTACTTTCAGAAATATGCTCTGGAAACGAATTGTTTACGGACGGCCCAGCGGCCCAACGCCGTAACATCTTCATTTTCTCCTCTGCGACCTTGCGTATTGAATTCAGATTAAAAATATTTTAACCTGTCCATTATCCACCTGGAAGTAACCCACATACCAAAAATTGTTATCCTAGCTTATTTTCTCACAAAGTTATAGGCAAAAGAAGATGCAAAAGAAACCGGAGGTAGAATCCATAGCTCCCTCCGTCTCACCTACGGTGACGGCGGGAGCTAAAAATACACAAATTAATATAATATTCGTTCCCGTCCAGTGCAACGCGTTTAATCCATAGCCTGGGATTTAATGTTATATTCAATCATTTGTATTAAATAATTAATGCTTCCAAGTTGCGACACATTTAAGAGAGGACATGCCAGAAATGTGCTAGAAATGTGTCGAAATCTTGCTTTTATTTTTTATTTAAACTAGGGGCGGACCAGATGAAACGTGGGGGGGGGGTTCTGAAAAAACAGGTTTGTCGGGTAAATCCCAGGAAAAAATAATTTGTTATGTTATGCAAGGAAAACAAGTTTGCTCCGGTGGTAGAACTCATAGTGCCCCCGCCCCCCCCCCCCCTGTATCATCTGGTCCGCCCTTTACAGATCGGTAAATCGATATCCAAAGGTTGATTTGATGAATATTTCAAGCAAGACGAAGTAGATTAATTGATAAGTATTTGTAATTTAGTTATGTCATTCAATGTAACAAGTACGATGGGTCAGTGTTACACATTTTCTCAATTTAAATTCAATTTTAAATATGAAGTACTGGTCAAACTCTCCTCTGCTTGGTGAAATAGTAGCTGAAACATCAAGTTCAAGTGTAAAAAAATAGGTTTCAAATTTCGACTTGTATGTACTCTTAGAAAAAACTGTTTTTGAAGGTTCTATGTTGTATTAGAGTAATATAGAGACAGGTCCTAGATATATACCTATAGATTTAGTTAACAAAATCAAACATTTCGGTACTGATATCTACACCAGACATATTGAAGGTCAAATTAATTAATCTTTATCGGCTTAGCTAGCGGCTATATACACACGAAATTAACCATTGCGCGAGACGTTGGCTTTGACCCAGGAAACATTCACCCAATGTTGGTACAATGTGAACCCATAGTCTCAGACACTGACCCAACATTGTACCAACATTGAGCAAAAATACATTGGGCAGATCCGTTCCCATCAAAACCAAGACGGATGTAGAAGAAGACGGAACATCGGAGGACGGATCTCCGAGGCCTGTCTGTATACCGGTATAGATATGGAACCTGGCATTTTTATGTCTCCCTCTGTGTTGCTTCGCACTGCTCATTTCTCTGTCCGATGTCCGTCCGATGTGCGTTCATCTATGCTGCAGGCGTTCAAACACGAGACGTTGACCCAATGTCGGGCTTTTGTTGGCCACCATCTACGACGCTAGCCAACATTAGCCCAGTATTGGGTTATCGTGTGGTGTTTGACGCCACACTGAGTGTGGGCCAGCGTCACAGACAGCGGGCCAACATTAACCCAGGCCCAATGTCGCAGCATTCGATTCAAGGTCTATTCCATTGAAAGAAAGGCTGTATAGGGGTGTATTAGCTGAGCTCGACGGTTCGCTTGACCCTCTGATTACCAGGGGGTAATAATTAAAATACACAGATCTAATAATATTTCAGTGACGGGCCAGCGTCGCGAACAGTGGCCCAGCATTGAACCAACATTGAGTGTTTGATATAAACGATTCAAAAATTAACAAGTAACAGTTGTAATTACACAGGGGAATGAATTAATGCAGTTTGAGGCCAAATTTGTGCACATATAGGCTAAACTGGGCCAAGAGAACCTCCTGATGATGGTGAAATGAATGATATCACAGTGGAGGAGAGGAGAAAGAGAAAATGGTTAGTCGAAGTACAAAGTCGCAAACCGTCGCAAGCGATCTCAAACAGTTGCAAATGGTCGCAAACCGTCGCTAACGATCGCAAACGGTCGCAAACGATCGCAAATGGTCGCAAACGATCGCAAATGGTCGCAAACGGTCGCAAACGATCGCAAATGGTCGCAAATGGTCGCAAACGATCGCAAATGAACGCAAACCGTCGCAAACGATCGCCAATGGTTGTGTTAGTTACACTAACTCAGGCGTTAGTACACTAACACAGACAATGTATAGCATCTTTTAAAAGTGGTAAGCCATAGAAAATAGATCTCAAGAGATCACTGACTATCACGGATATTTACGCCACAGTACCTGTAGTGTTACGACCAGACGTCAGCCAGAGAGGGGGTCGGATATACAAACGACGACCCAGCCAGATTGCTTAGCCAGGCCAAGTTGAGCTACGCAGAGAAGGATTCGAACGGTTCAAATACGGCAGGCAGGCAGGCAGGCAGGCGAGATTGTGTAATAATGCCAGAAGCCGCAGTGTGGCCCGTAGCCTGATGGACATGTGAGAAGCCTGTATCTTGGGCGTGAGGCAAACTGGACGGCCGTGGTGGACGGACGTGAATAGATACGGACGGATTTAAACATTGTGAATACTGGTTGCCATATTTGAGAGTACTGGGCGTCAGCCAGAGCCGAGATGGCTGGCCAGGAACAAGCGGAGCCGATAGCTCCTAGCATATAAAAATACGAGGGTCCAACGGACTCGAGAGAGACAGAGAGGGAGATTCAGACACAGATGAGATCTGAATCTGAATCTGAAAGTTACGTGGCAGGAGCACATTGTGTGCTATCGCGCCACGGGGAGAGGTTTGCATGGGTAGTTAAAAGAGAAAAAATTGGTCCGACTTCTTCAATCTAGCCTTGAAGGCTGTGAAGGTCGGCGCCAATTTTACATCAGATGGTAGTTTATTCCAATCTGGTATAGTTCTAATGAAGAAGGAATTTGCAAACGGTCTCTTTTTGGTTTGAATGGTTCTGAAATTTTGTGTGCTGCCCCTTGTTCTATTGTCAGGTCTACACAGCATATCAATCGAGAGGGCTACCTCTCCATTAATTGCCTTGTAGAGCATGCAAAGCCTAGCTGTTTTACGGCGTTCTTGCAAGCTATCCCAACCTAGGCTGTCAATCAGTCGGGTCGAGGTGAGTCCACATTCCCTCCTGTAATTATTGGTGACAAAGCGTGCCGCCCTGCGCTGGATCTTTTCGAGGCGATCGATTTCCCTCTGCAGGAACGGGTCCCAGACAACAGATGCATATTCCAGGCCAGAGCGAACCAATGTCAGGTATGCCAGTTCCTTAAGGCGTGATGGAGAGCCCTGAAACCAAGCATTCGACTGCCCTTTTTGGTGATGTTCCCCACATGAGCGTCAAATGTCAGATCTTCAGAAAGTGTGACGCCCAGATATGGGTTTGTACCAACATATTGCAAAATATGGTCATTCAGGGTGTAGAAAAAAGGGATTCCCCCCTTTTCGGTGGAAATTATATAGCACTTTTTGGCATTAAATTTCATACCTTATTCCTCAGCCCAATTTTCAAGTAATTTGAGATCTTTCTGTAGCTGCAAGGAGTCATTTAGAGTTTGAATTTCATTGTACAAAAGGCAGTCATCAGCAAACAGGCGACATTGTGATTTAACAAGGTCGGGCAGGTCATTGATAAAAACCAAGAACAGTATTGGACCCAAGACCGATCCCTGAGGCACCCCTGAGTCTACAGAAATTGTATCTGAACTATAACCATCAATCACGACCTTTTGGTTTCTATTGTTAAGGAAAGATGAAATCCATTTATGGATGTTTCCTCTTATACCATAATGATCTAGTTTAGACATCAGTCTGCGATGAGAAACCATGTCGAATGCCCTGGAGAAATCCAGGATGGCTATATCCATACGGTTCCCCACATCGGCTGATGCCAACAGATCATTTACGGTAGTAATCAACTGGGTTTCGCAAGAGTGACCCTTTCTAAAACCATGCTGCTTGTCTGAAATTATTTTTTTGTCATCAAAATGCCTTAACATGTGTCTTACCAATATATGCTCCATGAGCTTACAACAAACACATGTCAAGGAGACCGGTCGATAGTTTGAGGCCAGGCCCCTATCACCCTTTTTAAAAATCGGGCTAACGTTGGCAGAGAGCCAATCGTCCGGTAAATTTCCAGTTTGCAAAGATTGAGTGAAGAGAGCTGCAAGAACAGAAGCAGACCCTTTCGCTGTCTGTTTTAGAAATATATTGGGGATCTGGTCGGGCCCACTAGCTTTGTTGATATTGAGCGTGGATAGTTGTTTTTCAACACCCTTAGTTGTAATTTTCAGGTCACCAATTGTCGGGTCAGTCGTATCACCCAATTTTGGTACAGGAATTTTGTGGTCTTCTTTGACAAATACAGATTGAAATTGTCTGTTTAGAAGGTTTGCCTTTTGGGTAGGGTCACTATGTAGTTTACCTTCCGCCTTGATAGGGGCCACCCCATTATTGTCATTCCTCAAGGACTTAATGTATGACCAAAATGGTTTTGTATTATTGTTTTCTAAAGCATCAGATAATTTATTATTTACGTGATGTCGATGTGATCTCTTCAAGTGGTGATTTGTGGATTTTTTGACATTCCGGTATTTCTGCCAATCATTTGTGTTACCGGTGAGTTTTGCTCTGTTATATAATTTTTGCTTAAGTCTAACCAAAGATTTAGCCTTTTTATCAAACCAAGGTAAATTGTGCCTGGTAGATAGCTGTTTAGATGGTACATATTTTGATAACATTGCCTGAACATGATTTTTAAATAAAGTCCAATTTGTATTGACTGATCTTAGTGTATGGTTTTTCAGATAATCAAAGCTAAATTTTGCTGTGTCCTTTTGGATCTGATCCCAGTTTGCCTTAGAAAAAATGTTAATCTTTCTAGGTTTAGGTCTTGAATAGATAGGACGGATGTCAGTGTCAATCACTGCCATGCCTTCATGATCTGACATGCCTGGGACCACTGCTACACTCTTTACTAGAGAAGGGTTGGTGGTAAGATAAATATCTAGGGCTCTACCCCGACGTGTAGCTTGTTGTTGGACATTTGTTAGTGAACAATTATTTGCAAGATCTAGAAGCTTTTGATTAGGAGCACGGTCGTAAGCATCTGGTTTTACTGTGCTAGAGTCCCAATCAACATCACCACAGTTAAAATCCCCAGCAATTACTACATTTTGTCCTGGTTGAGTGATTTTTTCAATGGAATTTTCGAGGTCGCACAATGGGTTCACACCACTACTAGGTGGTCGGTAAAAACTACATATATGGAGTGGCTTCTCACCTGGAAGCTCAACTCTCGCCCAGACCTGCTCAGAGGCTGTGTCAATGTCGACTTTGTTGACAACATAGCCATCTCTAATTGCCATCAGGACCCCCCCTCCGTGTGACGTTCTGTCCTTGCGGTATGTGTTTGCAACGTATTGTGGAGGTAGGACTTCAGATGTGAAAATGTTGTTTGTAATTTTAGTCTCACAGCCAATAATCACATCAGGCTGAAGATAATCACAGGCTGATTGCATTGCCGCTTTTTTGTCCCTGAGTCCGTTTATGTTTACTACTAGGGTTCTCCAGTTTTTCTTTTTAGGAGGAGCCGAGGACAAAGATTTACTTTGCGTCGGAGTACCGGTACCACTATTGGTTGAACTTTTTCTTGAATCTGATAAATTATTAGGTGTACTGAAATTTTCAGGAGTGAATACAGAGTCCACAGATGCTATGCTTGAATTTAAAGGTGCAAGTGAGTTGTGAAGTTCAAGGTTATATGATTGAAATAGGGATGATTCTGAATTTGTGAAATTACATCTGTTACATATCCAGGAAACATTTGAATCCTGTATGTTTTCAAAAGAACTAGTGTTTAAAGATAAACAAGTTTTGTGGAACCACACCTCGCAATTGTCACAACACACACCCGCCTGTCCCCAGGTGACTCCAGACTCACATTAAGCACATGGATAAATGGATGTATCCCTCACTGTAATTTCTTTGGTTTTGGTTATGCCCTTAGGGCCAGGATTAGCGTGTATATCCCCACTTAGAAGTAGGGCTAACATAACAAGGAGTCGTTTACGACTGACATACTTGCTGTTTGGCTGATAGACAGATAGATGCAGATAGACACACAGAGATAGAGACAGAGATTTAGATAGAGAGAGATGCAGAGATTCAGAGAGATGGGGAGAGACAGAGCCAGAGACTGAGACAGTGAGTGATTGAGAGACGAGCGAATCAGAGAGTGTGTGCGACAGAGACTAAACGACCATGGAGATCATAGGTGAGCATTAGACGATGTAAAGGACATATCTCTCTGCTTATGAACATGGGACTATGATCGTGACAATGACGGCAACATGGATGAACATATCAGCGTCTTACGAGATCTCGATAATAACTCGTGTGATGGCTTACCACTAAGAAACAATTCAGATATACATAATGTATATTACCGCTTGGCACCTGAGGTATGAGAGCAGTGTGTATTAAACTAGACCATAATAAAATCTACTGATGTCAGGAACATCTGAGAAGTTGAGTAATCTATATGCGACATACAACCAGTATGTCGTGTTGTCACCAATTCAGCGCCGCCGAATCGATCCCAAACTATAACGTAAGTTGACCAATAAAACGGTTATTCTTACAATTAGTTACTGATAGCCCCCAGTCAGTAATTAATACTTGGTGGAAGAACCTTGGGCTTAATTTTCGGTGGACATGGATGCAAATATTTGGAGGAGACCTGGTGCTAATATTTGGTGTGAGTACATTGTACTTAATATTATGTGAACATGGTGCTAATAACATTTGGTGTGAAAAACTTAGTTACTGATGAAAAGAAGTGGAAAACATCCAACAGAGAGTAAGGGACCGCTAACTCGATTAAGAAGTAAGAAATTGCAAGGAAATCAAAAAGGAAATTAAAAGAAAATACCGCTGACAATATGGCAGGAGAAGAGGACCTACCAAATCAGCAGGAGGGGAATGATGAAATCGTTTTGGATCCAACAGTACTGAACGATATACAACAAAAATTGAATAAATTAACAGACAAACTGGAGACGAAAACAACAATACAGAAGATGATGCCAAACGAACATGGGCTAGTTCCAGAGAAATTCACAGGTGAATTTTATTCTAATGCAAATACATTTATGAGTCGTTTCAAAGAATATGCTGAATATAGAAACGCCGCAAATAAAGACATATTAAAACTTTTCCCAATGATGCTAAATAAGCGTGCTTATGAATGGTATCAGTCACAGAGTGAAGACATAAAAAGAGATTGGAATGCTTTAGAGAGTGCATTTAATGAGAAATACGGACCAACGTCAAAATCATTTGTCGAGCAAACACTTTTGTTGGACAAGACTCAAGGTACAAGTGAATCAGTTAGAGAATATGCGGCAGAAATGGCAAAACGGTTCGCTTTAGCCAGGACATCGGAAGTAGAATCCAGGAAAATATTTATGACAGGATTAAAAACAAGAGTTGAAGCCTTACGTAATATCAAAGACACCGACATCATGGAGTGAAGCTGAAAAAGTTGCCATTGAAGCAGAACAAATTTTTACAATGCAAGAAGACGCTATTAAAGCTACTTGCGCAAAAATTATAAAGAAGGAGAATTCGGAGGATAGAACAACAGCAGCAGCAATACGACAGTTAGAAGAGAAAATGGAGTTATGTTTTGTTACATCAGATAACAATAACGCAGATACAAAATGGTATAGAAGACAGAAAGAAAAGATACAGCAAGAAGAAGGAGACTACAGAGGGAGAAGTCAATTCAGAGAACGTGACCAGAATTACAGACGACAATGGAGACAAAAAGATATGTCAGGACCATCTGCCCGTACAACAGAAGGCAGACCAAAATGTCAGATTTGCAAACGCATTGGGCACTACACAGGTTCGTGTAAAGCACATATCATTTGCTACGAGTGTGGAATCAAAGGCCATATGTCATTCGAATGTAGAAGAAACCAGATGCAAGGTCAACAATGGAGTCAACAGCACAGACAGCCTAGGATGAACTACAATGGTCCGGATCATCACCAGCGAAAGCCGATCTACGGACAAAGATATACACAACAGCGGGGAAACTTCAACGCCTAATGACCAGGAGTGAGCCACTGTCATTAGGTACCACAATAAAGGAAGGACAAGGACTCAAACAACAAGACAAACAACATGAACAACAGTGTACAAACAACGCAATTCACACAGCCAGCTTCACAGGAAGCAAAATGCCTATCAAAATTAAAAATGTGAGTACAGACTGTCTAATAGACACGGGTGCTATGACGTCATTCATATCGTCAAGATTTCTTGGAAATGTTGACGAAATGACAACGTTAAAGGTAGGAAAATGTAAAATACGAAAATCATGCAAATTAGCAGACAAAACTGTTGTACATATACTTGGCGAGATTAAATTGCCATGTTACATAAATAAGGTACGCTACAATATTAATTTTTGTATTTTGAAAGAAATGAATGGTGATGTAATAATTGGAATGGATTTTTTACAAAATCACGGAGCTCATCTGAAAATCGGACCAAAAGAAACAAAATTATCATTTTCTACAATACCAGTATATGCTAACTGCGCACTTACATTGCCAGCACAATCAGAAATTATTGTAGCAGGTAATCTAAGTCGAGGTACGAAATTAGAAGATAAGACAGTTTTAGAATGTTTCCCATTTCAAGATTTGGCTAGACGCAATGTTATAAGTATAGCGTCTCTAGTTACATCAACAGAGAATGCTATACCAATAAGATTGGCAAATTTTTCAGATCAGCCACAGGTTATCACTAAGGATCGACGAATAGCATCTGTTAATGTCGCCGATCCTGACAAATTTGTAAAGCCTGAAAAAATGTACAATCAACAAGTGAACAAAGGGTGTAAAAGAGATGAAAAACGCGATAGTCTAAACAGTCAAAATTCAATTCCGCGAAAAAAGTCAATTGACAGAAAATCAGAAAAATCAAATGCAAGATTTAATAGATTCTTTTGAAGATTGTTTTGTGGACCCAATGACAAAGAAACTAGGTTATACAGATATTGTCCAACATAAAATTAAATTAAAACCAAATTCAAAACCAATCAGTAGATTTCCATATCGCATGAGTCCAAAAATGAGATCAGAAATGGAACGAATTGTAAAAGAACAAGTTGACCAAGATATAATTGAGGAGACAACAGCAGGAGAGTTCTCCTCTCCGGCGCTGTTAGTAAAAAAGAAAGGGAATGACGGTATGCGGCTAGTCATTGACTATCGCGGACTTAACGCTCAAACAATTGACCAATGTCTTGTAATACCAAGGCTAGATTCGATTCTAGATGATATAGGTCAAGGTCATCCTAAGTATTTTAGTACCATGGACCTTCAAAGTGGGTTTCACCAAATAGGTTTACATGAAGATTCGAAACCATTAACAGCATTTTTAACACCACATGCTAAATACCAGTATAAAAGAATGCCAATGGGACTAAAAGGGTCACCTATGAGTTTTCAGTCATTAATGGATCAAGTATTAGCAGGTATTAGGTTTACATTTTGCTTAGCTTACCTAGATGATATTTGTTGCTATAGTCGAGACTTCGAGACCCATTTGTTGCATTTAAAAGAAGTATTTTTAAGATTGAGAAAAGCAAACTTAAAGTTGAAACCAAGTAAATGTCTTTTCGCAAGAGCGAAAGTACCATTTCTAGGACATATATTGACACCATCAGGAATTTTACCTGACCCAGACAAAATAAGTGCTTTTAGGACATATCCAGTGCCTAAATCTGTCAAAAACGTCAGACAATTTTTAGGTGCAACAGGTTTTTATAGACGATTTATTGAGGGGTATTCTAAAATAGCTAGACCACTACATTATTTGACAAAAAAGGACGTTAAGTTCAAATGGACTGAAGAATGTCAAAAAGCGTTTAATACACTAAAAGATATATTGACAAGTGACAGTTTATTGGGATATCCAGATTTCTCAAAACCTTTCATTCTCGCCACCGATGCCAGTTCTATAGCTATTGGCGGCACATTTTCACAGAAGGATGAAAAGGGTCGTATTAAACCGATAGCATTCACAGGCCGCAGCTTAACACCGGCAGAATCAAAATACAGCACAACAGAACAAGAGTTACTCGCTGTAATACATGCATTTAAACAATTTGAAGTTTACTTGCAGGGTCAAAAATTCCTTATTCAAACAGATCACTCAGCACTTAAATACCTATTAGGTCAGAAAGATTTAACACCTAGATTGGCCAGATGGGCATTGATTATACAAGGGTTTGACTATGAGGTACAACATGTAAAAGGGTCGGAGAATAACGTGCCCGACGCACGGAGTAGACGATCTTATGACTATACTAGAACAGAAGTTGACAATTACATTGATAATTTCCCGGACATAAATGTTATTAAACAAGTGGAAATCGAATCGTGTAATAAGAGTATACAAACAGATAATGAGACGGATAAGGAAGATAAATCTCAGAAAGATCATCGAGATACAAATATAAAATATAATCCGAAACAGTGTAAAACTAATATAGTAAACGCTGCAAAAACTCGGGATATATTAGTCCAGAAAAGTACATGTCCCGAAGATGCTGAAAAGCATAGTAAAATTGAACTATGTGACAAAAATACGGAAATGTATAGTGAGGATGGTGATGAAAATGAATTTCATGATTATAGAAATTTCGATTCACTTGATTTCACTAGAAATTGTAAATACCGTACAGCAAGTGTTGTCACAACACGCGATGAAACAACAGGTAAAGAAACTACAAATAATGACGAAAAACAGGAGCTATGTAATGGTAGTATACATAAAAACAGAGAGGATAGTGGTGATAATGAGTTTAAAACTAAGTTTATTATAAACTTTGACCCGCTTAATCTTCCTAGACAGCGTACACATAACAAAACCGACGTTGTTAACAAAGAGGAGAAACGAGAAATATGTAATGGCAGTATGCATAAAAACAGAGAGGATAGTGGTGAAAATGAGTTTAAAACTAAGTTTATTATAGACTTTGACCCGCTAAATCTTCCTAGACAGCGTAAACCAATTACAACCAACATTGATAACAAAGAAGAGAAAAGAGAACTATATAAAGGTAATATGCATGGAGATAGTGAGGATAGTGGCGAAAATGAGTTTAATATTGAGTATATAGACTTCGACCCACTTTACCTACCTAGACAGCGTAAGCCTAATATAAACAATGCAGTTATAACAAACACAACGCATAACCAGGAAGTGAGTAACACCGATGACACACTTTGCGCGCTACGGTCGCTATTTGAAGAAGATAGCGCAAACGAATTAGCAAGGAATAATGTTTCGTTTGCAGAACCGATTGAGGAGATATTCGAATATGATAACGATAGACCACTCATGGCAATATTATCAAATAAAGTAGGATATCAAAGCGAAAAAGAGAATAATAACGAAAATGTGTTTAACGAGCTAGACGGACAGGTAAATTACATTCTTACCGAAACGTTAGCGGACAGTAATAACACAGAAAATATAGTGACAAATGAAAACATAAGAGACACACAAAGTAAGTCTCAAAAGAGAAAACAGAAACTTATGCCAACATTACAGAAATCAGTAGATGATAAAAATGACGAGATCGATTTAAACCCAGAAGAGATATTAAGAGCTCAGGGAAATGATTCATTTTGCAAACCAATACTAGAGTATTTAAGATATAAAATACTGCCTAGGGATCAAAAAAAAGCTAGAGCTATAATATTACGAGAAGAAGATTATGTAATAATAAATGGGTTACTATATCACATTTTTACACCATTGGGTTCTAAGGCAGCTGAAACTAAAGCTCAATTAGTTGTACCAAGAGAAATGGTAAGCACAATATTACAATTGCATCACGACACATCATTTAGTGGACATTTAAGTGTTCCTAAAATGATGAGTCTCATAAGACCACGATATTATTGGCCAAATATGATGAAAAATGCTGTAGATTATTATACGAGTTGCCAAACTTGCAATGCTACAAAGCGATTCACAAGAACAATAAAACCACCTATGCAATTAATTGATATAAGCCCAGCACCTTTTTCTCATATTGAGATCGATCAAATAGGGCCATTACCAAGGACAGATAGAGGTTATTTGTATATTAATACAGTAGTTGATCTATTCTCTAAATATGTCATCGCTTGGCCAAGTTACACAATATCAGGAGAAGAATTTTCTAAGGGATTTTATGATCATGTACTGTGTGTAGTCGGAGCACCAAAGGTCATAAGTACTGACAATGGTTCTTGTTTCATATCCACATTATTTAAAGGTCTGTGTACAGCCTACGGTATTTCTCATAGGTTATCTAGCTCATTGAAACCATCTACACAGGGAGCAGTAGAAAGAACTAATAGGAGCATTCTATCAGTTCTGAGAGCATATACCAATACTAGACAGACAGACTGGGATCTGTATATATCATCAGCAGCGTTCGCTTTGAATTCAAGTGAAAGCTATGCGTTGAAATATAGTCCATTTCTCATGGTATACGGTAGAAGTCCAACAATTCCACCGGACATGAATAAATTAGATCCGTTAGAATTCCCACGACCAGCTGCAAACACAAGAACAAATACATAAACTGGCTATTGAGAATTTTAAGCGAACACAGGGCTTAATGAAGATCAGATATGATGAAAGATCCACTGGGATTAATCTACAGGCAGGAGATATAGTATGGTTGCATGTACCAAGGTTACGAAAACAGCGTACTAAACTGAAATTACAACCAGTATTTCAGGGACCATATATAATAGTCAGATTTTCCAGCGTAACGACGTGTATATTAAGACGTCTTAGCGATGGAAAATTTATATCAAAACCAGTCACGGTATGTCGATTGAAACGCGGTACATTGCGTACAGCAGATCAAGTAACAGATACACAAAACACCGATAAACCGTCAGACACACAGCCTAAGATAAACAAACAGACACGACGACCTGAAACTCAAAGGGTTAGCGACAACTCTAAAAACAAGAGTAAGCCGGTAAATCCCTCTTTAAGAGACGCTGTGAAGCCAGCAGCTCGTAAAATTAGGGAATCAGAAGTTTATCATGATATATCAAAAATCACACAGTGTTCCCAAGCCCCAGACAGTCCAATTAGAATTGAAATAAGATTCACAGACGGTGACGTAAGATGGTTACCAATAGAATGTCTGAACACACAGGCATTAGCATTGTACAGGAGTTTAAATCTCAAGGTTAACAAAGTAAGAGATTTAAGAACAAGGAAATAATGTAAGGTACTTACACAAAAAAAGTTATATTGCCATAAGAAATATAAGGATTAAATATATCAAAGGTATAATATAAAAATCCTAATTCAACAGCAATAAGATAATATCACGAAAAAGTAATATCTTTAAAAGTGATTGAAGATGAATAATGTGTCGGAAATAACGGTATATATACGCGTATAATGAAAGAGAAGTAAAGATTGGAGATAAATGAAGTGAAAAAAAAGACGACCACAATGTCTAATGAGAATTTTATGAAATCTGCCATGATAGAATAAGAGGCGATGTTAAAGGAATAATACTACAGTTAACTTAAAACTTATTTACCACAAGACATCAAAAACAAAAACGATGAGATTTCGTTTCCTACGGATCGAGAAAATTTTCTCCTTACATTTCTGACATAATTACCGTCGAAGATTTTCAATATTAGAAAATTAATTTTAGGAATAACGGGAAATTATATGTCTCAACAGGAAGTCATGACCCTTAGAGACATGTGATACACAATTTGTAACAGCAGATTAAATTAAAAATAAAAACACAAAAGGGAAATACGAAGAACGGTAAAATGTCAGAAACAAACTTGTGACGACAAGTTAAAGTTAAGTGGATATAGGAAAAATAAATAAAATATTAGCGAATCAGACAAACTAACAGCGACATGTTTTCTTCACCTCGGTATGAATGGAAATTGTAAAAATACAATTTGTCTAATTCATAGAGGCGGCTACACAAGCTTAAGAGTTTAAATTCGCGACGGTTGGCGATATTTTATTCACATCGTAAAGAGAATGGTGCCGTAGGTAAAAATAAGTTAAGTTAGGCGACGTAATGTAATAAGACAATTTAATTATAACATCAAAGTGACCAGCCTTGTGGCTGAATAAACATGGTAAGTGAAGAGAAGTTCACCATAGATTAGGATCACGATACAATGTGGAATAGACAGCCCGAACAGAGGCTAAACATGTTATTACAGGAGCAGGAAAGATTACGTATAGACATAAACATAACTAACAGACGACGAATGCTTTAGCATGTTTAGTTTTCCAGGTACGGTAAGTCGGGGGCTGATAGCAGATGGGTAAACTGAATTAGAATAACTTGTGTAATATTCTAAATTCGGTGGAGTCCAGGTACGAACATTCGGTATCTGGTCGTACCAGATAGATAAATAGAATTAACATACATTGTGTAACATTCCGACTTCTGTGATTTCGTAATGCGGACAGCCGAGATCTGGTCATAGCAGATATATACAATGTACTTTGAGTGACATTCTGAACTCTAGAATCTAGTATTAGACGCATACTAATAATAATAACAGCAGCAACACACAAACTGGACAGAGCAGCGTACAGGCCATTAGTTGACAATAAAGTTTAGGTGAAGTATGTTATCATGATAAAAGTAAATATTATGATAATAGTTATTGTTTAAATAAGTTACATAAATCATGAAGTACTTTTTAAATTGGAAGCAATAAAAATGACAGGTAAGGTAGTCGATTTGAAAGGCTAGTACTCATTATTTTTATTTTCCAACGTAAAGATCTAAGCGAAAATAAAAATAGAATGATGGAACTCAGTAATGATATATATAACTGTATATATATAATAATAAGACTAGGTTAGCATAAAAAGGTATTGCTTTATACATAAAATATAAACGTAATGGCGGCATAAACTCAGTGTAATCCGTATTGAAGTATTTAAATAAAACAAGATATAGTTCTTTGTTAGCTAGACGTCATGCTGAGAACAGAGTTACGAGAGCGTTTAGCTAGGTCTAAAATAATAGGTACCGGGATAGATAAGCATTCTTTAGAAAACTAATTTACATAAGACGGACATAATCTGACACAGCAGGACATCGCAAGACATTGCGATAAATAGAGATGACCCCTGTACAATCGGCCCATTTTCATCTGGATCATCCACCAGACGATCAGCATCATTTTCTTGCGATAACATTTGACAATTAGGATTACCTTGCTTTAATAGAAAAGAGGAACAGGGTTTTACCATTCTACTAACAATATAAGGTGTGTGTATCATTTACGTAACCTACTAATACAACTAGATATACTAGTTCTATTGTTTCTTAGTCATATACCAGGAGAAATAAGAAGCATGTATTTTTTCACCATAATGTCTCCAGCTGATAGAGCCGTGGCTATAGCAAAGTACCAGAGAATCGTCGATAATGATTCTTTCTGTGATTATGATCGTAATAAAGCTTCTCGATTTCTGAGAGCTCTGAAAGCAAAGGAGGGCGACAGCCTTCCTGATCAAAATTTATATAGATCTCTCAGAAGCGATATAGCCACGGAATTGTCAAGAAGACCTAACAGATTGCATGAATTTTTCGGCACTCTAGCTAAGGCCTCGAACTATATGTCCGAAGCAGGGAATGTAAGTGTAGCGCAATTAAAATTTAGCGAGGAGGAAATTTCGATAGTAGACAAGGCAAGGCTACTTGCGACAAAGGGTTTTATTCCTTATGCAAATAAACCCCTTTCTCTCAAGGCGCAAATTTTGAGCAAGTTAATTATTGCATGGGTGGAGGAATACGAATCGTTTTGGACAGAATCAGTTGAACTTTTAACAGTAGCAACACCGCCGGCGTTAAAACAGAACTGGGGAATTTTATTTAAAAATCTCCCCGACACGCCTTCCCTTCTTCCTGTAGACACCCAGGTAGACGTCATGACCATGATGTTGATGTGTGCATGTGAACCCATGCACGATTATAGTATTTTCAGCACTCACCCTAACAAAATTATTCCAGCTAGAGATCCATTGCACCTAACATATACCCCCTTCAGTAGAAATGAGTTAGTGTTTGATGACTTACACCAGTTAGATTTTAGAAATCAGCAAGAAAATGATGAGCCAGAAAATGGTTGATATATAAATCGATACATTGTTTGGCACAAATTTTGTTTTTTTTTCCTCATATTTTTTATATGCTATTTCGAGCTAACTTTGTATTTGTCTGACAATTTCTCATCCTTTTTTTATCATCAAATATAAATTGTGAACAATTACTACAGAATTGTGTTAGTGTAGAATTGTACTAAAAGAATACCTGAGATAATAGCAGTGAATAAGTCAATTAAACAAATCCATCTGTATTATATTTGTGCATTTCCTTATAAATTATTTATTGGTCATATACATATGTGGTTGGAAAAACAACTATTATAAGAATAATCGATTTTCTAATACATAGTAAATTTTGTTCCTATGTGTTTTAAGCGATTACACATTATACAATTAAGTGTAATCAACCGAAAAATAGTCAAATTGTGTAATTTCTTCTGTAAAAAGGTATATCCTATATGACAGAAAAAAAAGGTATTTTCAAAATTGTAAGCAGGAGTAGAGGATTAGTATAAATAGATGATATAAGGAGAATCATGATAGCGATTCCAAAATCGGACTAGATAGAATTTAGCTGACTGATACGATAGCCTGAGATGCGGACTAGAATATCGTAATGCTAATTAACAGGGGAGCATCGCCAGCACGGGCAATGGAGAGGGGTGCCAGGCACCAGCGTCTCCATATTTGTCGCTCACACAGTGCGCACTAAGCCCAGGCAGCTTCACCTAGTGTCCAGCGGTGACTGGTGGCGTCTGAGTGACGGCCCAATGTCGGCAACGCTGGCCCGACATTTCTAGGACAATAGGTCAACAGGTTATATTTAACAGAGACCCCACCATAAAGCTCAAACTAAAAATAATTACAAGTCCACTATCCATATAATACTGGATGCCTGAGAGTTAGACTTCGTATATAAATCTGTGAGTTACGAAAAGTCACTCAGTATTAGTCTTACGACAGAGACGATGTTAAGACAAATAGTCAAAGAAGTATGGATTCACATGTCCAAGAATAACATAGTTCAAGAAAGCTCGGTAAGTAACAGAAATGTTACAGACGTAAAATTAGAGAGTAAAGCTATAACAGTCGTCAACTTTGTTTTTGTAATAATTATGTTCCTAAAAAAAATTAACAGAATTGCTGCAATAATGTTCGTTATACAAAACAAAATCTCAGCAGCAGAAGTCAAACCATATGTATTATTACCAAATGCTAAAACGGTACTCGAAAATGACATTGTAACTTCAAATGAAGAAAGTGTAGAACCTTTTGATACATATTATTATGTAATGGCTCTACTGGCAGCTTTGGGTTGTTTATTTGCGGTAATTAAATTCATATATTTTTGTGGATATTTAGGAATTAGATTTCCAAAAATACAGGAATACTGTAGAAAAACGTTCAGCCCAGCACAAAGGGTTAATAACTTACGACTGTACTTGAAAATAGTGAGTAAGGATAAAAGATGTTTGTTGTATTTGTTTTCCCTGGAGTACGAACCAAACCTGATAGCATTCTCCATTGCACCTAGAGTGATAAGGGCTCGGATGATGCAACGGCGAATGGAATCATGGATACAAATGCAATGGGGAGGTCCATTAAAGCTCATGATAAATGATAACGTCACTGACATTAAACTGCCGGAGCATGTGAAATTACCAGGTTATAGAACCGGTAATGTAAGAGAAATAATCAATAGCCCTGAGGCGCGATTTCATCTGTTATTTCACTATTATAACGAGTAACGAGGAACAGTATATCCAAATACCAGATAGGTCAAGAGATATACTTAATCCACCTATCCATCATTTGTTACCAATCAAGAGCTCACCCCCACGTTGTGTGTATTATACACCCAACACCTCACCGATGGCACGTCCATCACCTTATCAACAGGAGTTAGGACAGTTACAGAGAGCCCATAATGCTAATGAAACCACTAATGATAGTTCACCGGATAGGCCGGATCCTGTTGCGCAACCATCAGCTCCTGATGAATTTGCACAGGGATCGCCACCTAGGGTTCAGCGTTTGGTATTGGAAAAAATGGGGAAGAATTAGGTACATAAAAAAATTACAATTATGAATGACATAAAAATATGCTTGAGAATAAGATATAAGGAGAAATAAAAGCGAAGACACTATACTAAATGAATGTTTGGGTAACATCAAAACAAACTTAAGTAAGAAAGTATACATATTACTACAAGTGATATTGACCTGAAGTTCATATAAACAGCAAACTTTGTTCACTTGCGGATTAACTAACGAGGATGTGTAATAAGTAGAGGATTACTTAAATGTATGTTTGATGATGTAGTCCTTCCGTGGCTCAAAAATATAACTTGAGACAGAAAAAATAGGATCATGATGATGTGAGTAGAAATGATATGAGGGTTGATCATGACAGTGAACCAAATGTTTTCGTTACCTAGATTAGTTAATCGATAATAATGATTTGTATTAAACTTATACTATGTTTGTATATATGCATGTTTATATAATGTGTTCACCTATATTAATACATAGAGGTTATGTGTGGTTTAGTTTAAAGCATATAAACTTGGATTGAAACGAATAAATCTAGTTTATTAAAATGTAGCGTAGCAGTTTATAAATTATATAGTGGTAAACGTGAGATTTGTGCAAGATTGGACGAAGTCGGATATAGAAATACTGAATATATCAGACTATATATATATATACAAAATTATAGATAATTATTTATAGATATGTATAGTTACGAGGTGTGCATTAAAGGTTTACCGGTCACAGTCATGATCAAATGAGTATAATGACGGGACATAATCCCTAAGTTGGAAGAAGAATTGTAATAGTGGTATCATGTGTGATAATATTAAGCAATACATACTAATGTCAGCTATCTAGATAGAATTAAAATATAATAACAAGTGTGTGAATTGTATAGAATGTTAGCGTGTGTACAAATAATAAGCAATGTATGCTGATATGAATTAGTTAAGTAGTATAATTATGAACATATAGTAACCAATGTGAAGTATTGTTTATGGCGTTGTTATAATAGCAAAATTGTATCAAACTTTAGTTTTAGTAGGTGGTGAGTGATCAAAGTGAAAAAAAAAATAATAACATAGAGGTAAAAGTTGAATCAGTGGCATTCAGGAATACGCTGCGCGTCGAATGAATGACAAAGGTCAGCAACGTTTTTTATAACTATAAGTAAATCACTTAAGTAGATATGTATAGTGACATATAAATGATATTATATGTATATGCTGAATATCCAATGTACCACGGGTATGAAAATGTTGTACAGAGTTTTCGAGAAACCAGACCCAGATTTATTATATGAGTTAATTTAAATGGTAGCTCTAATAATGATGTTGCTGACTCTGATTTAAACAGAGAACGTCAACATAAACATAATAAAGGTAACAAGTATATTCCATTTTATAATGCGCCATGCAGTACCGAAGTATTAGCATTGACGAATATAGAATGGTCTAAATTGAAGACGATGCAGGTTTGTCAAAGACTTTGTACACATACATGTTAGAGATGATATTTAAAATATGTGGAGTTCTTTTTAATAATTGTGCAGGAACAGTTTTTATATAATATTATTCTTGATGTTACTTTTGTATCATACGGTGCCAAGTCGGATTTTATATATATAAATCTTATGATCTTTCGTCAAAACGGACTATATGCCCGGCGGCATATTTCTCCAGAGGGGAGGTGAATGTTAGTTACACTAACTCAGGCGTTAGTACACTAACACAGACAATGTATAGCATCTTTTAAAAGTGGTAAGCCATAGAAAATAGATCTCAAGAGATCACTGACTATCACGGATATTTACGCCACAGTACCTGTAGTGTTACGGACAGACGTCAGCCAGAGAGGGGGTCGGATATACAAACGACGACCCAGCCAGATTGCTTAGCCAGGCCAAGTTGAGCTACGCAGAGAAGGATTCGAACGGTTCAAATACGGCAGGCAGGCAGGCAGGCAGGCGAGATTGTGTAATAATGCCAGAAGCCGCAGTGTGGCCCGTAGCCTGATGGACATGTGAGAAGCCTGTATCTTGGGCGTGAGGCAAACTGGACGGCCGTGGTGGACGGACGTGAATAGATACGGACGGATTTAAACATTGTGAATACTGGTTGCCATATTTGAGAGTACTTGGCGTCAGCCAGAGCCGAGATGGCTGGCCAGGAACAAGCGGAGCCGATAGCTCCTAGCATATAAAAAAACGGGGTCCAACCACGCTCGCATGCAATTGAGATGGTGTCTGTGTTTATAGCGACCGGGCATGCTGGGAGTTCAGCCAGAAGTTTCATGCTGTCAGGAAAATAATAAGCTTATGAAACGCAGCCGGGATAGATGCTCAGAACTGTGAATTTAAATCGTTTAATGCCCCGTTTTTGCAGTCAAAATACATAATACACAAAAATATGACCAAAACCTAACCTAAACCATCCTCATAGTCCCGTTTTTTTCGAAGAATAATGACTTTATTCCCCACTCCACTGAGACATCATAGCCGTTCTCAGATGACACACTTGAACATGCATGCTCCGCACACGCGATCAAGTCACCCTCTCATTGGTAAAGTTATGTTTGTTTGTTTGTTGAGTTAGCGAGCCCTACAACCGGTCTGCCCGGGCCTTCCGACAAGTGTCAATTGCTTTGAAACCTAGCCACGAGACCAAGAGCTACAAACAATCAGATCACTAAGTAACAAGCTAGACAACCACACTGTGAGTAGGCCTAGCTAAGAATTCACCCCTCGGTCCGCACGAGGCTTGCCAGTGTACTGTCACGCTGGGGTTAGAGTAGGCATACCCCGACCTCGGCCCCCATGTTAATTTCCGAGGAGGAAGCCAGAGGGAGCTGAACTTCACTATTGCTGTGAATAGGTCAAAAACGCCCCTGATATTGTGGTATCACCACCCTAAACTGTCAGTGCGCTGTCTGTGATCATTTTCGAGGTTTGTTTTGTAGGTCTACTGTCTGGCACTCCCAGGAGTGTTAAAATATCGCGGGAAATCCCGTCATTATTGTTGTTTTCGTTACTTTTCAGTTATTGTTTTCATTTATTTTAACCTAGTGCTGAACGATTTTGCTAGTTTAGGTATGAAGATAGGCATTTTTAAATTGTTCTGCCCAAATACTATGAACTATATCGCATATAAAGCTCGACTTTCAAAATGAATAAATGTAGGCCCTATCACTGACACGCAGGTCGGATGCCTCACCAAATTTAAAATAGCATGTTTTCGGTGTTGGCTCATTTTTTTGGACACAAATGTTTCACTGAACCAATTACATTTTTATGTGGCTTAGAATATTGGGTTCAACCCCTTTGGATTGGCTACGACCACCGGTTTCAGACAAAAAAATTATACAATTTTTGATGATCCTTGTCAGCACATGCTGTCACAATTTACAGTAGCCATTTGTATCCTCGTTTACGACCACTTATAACAAATTATGTAGGCGACTTGACTTTGCAGAATACACAAATAAGTGAACTAAGAGGGTGCTCTGTATTCAAATTTTTTTGGCCCACGGGGGAATTTTGGAATCGCTCGAGATGCATCTAGTGTAGCCGTGAAACCTGTTTCAGCCACTGGGGCTACATCCAGTGCACTTTTCCTACTTTCACATTAGCAGGGGTGAATGAATTTCGCTGATTTACATGTAAATTTTTAATGAATTTTCCACACAATAAGCTGAGACGCAGCTGCAGGCCGTGGCCCAGTTGATTCGCCCCACTGACTTCGGCTACCGCTACTAGCTTGATTCGCCCCACTGACTTCGGCTACCGCTACTAGCTAGACCTAGGTCCTATAATATGCCAATTTAGTGTGTATGACTAGGCCTATAAGCTAGACCTATACATACGCCGGTAGGCTTCAATACATTTTTGGGTAGGCCTATACAAATGCAAGAGGTCTTGCAGACCCCCCCCCCCTCACACACACACACCCAGGATGCAGACAGTTTACAGAACAGTCAATTGCCATTCTATGCATATTTTCGGAGCCCACATCTAGGCCAGCCTGTAACGTTAGGCCTAGTCAGTCTTTAGGCCTAGCTACTCTCTGAACAATCGTATTAGCCCACTGGTAGGCTTAATCACTGATAGCCTGTAGCCTAAATCATGCATATTATAGGCCTGCATAATTACGAGGGTGCACATGGGTCCTGGAAATTATGGATTATTCCCAGCTCACTTTTTACCCAGCTATTCGCTTTTTATAAGGGAAAAATGATATAAATATAGATAAAAATAGATATAAATTTTTAGGTTCAGTTTTTACACTATTTATAAGCTGAAATCCTCGATGTGCGGACCCTAAGAACAGGCGATTCGCCGTTCGTTTTTTAACCCATGTGCACCCTCAATTATATAGATGTTACTAGTGGCTGTGTTTGGAGGCTATACTTGCTACTGTTACAAGAATATCGCCCTCCACTACGCATAGGCCTAACACTTTGTGAACCTTTGTGGAGGGTGGAATTTGCTGATTAAAGTGTAGTCTAGGCCTACACTACACTGGTACAGAAAATATAAGGTCTCACACCACCCCATCCGCACGTTAGCGTATTGAAAAAAAAAATTGTAAAAAATATAATCAAAAAAGAGGCCAACGAATTTATGATCTAGGCCTGAATTGCGGTGATCCGTGATCTGAAGAGAAGGGGGCGCCACAGGGGTTTGCCCTGCATTTTTTAAGGGAGGCTTATAAGTTTGGCAAAACATAGGGTGCCCTTCTCCCCTTGGATCCACCACTGCTAACCTCTACCCATGCAAACACCAATTTTGTCTATCAATATTACAAAAAATATGTGAAAAACCAACAGAAAGCATAGGGCCTGGACCTATTTGTTAAATTGATCGCTCAAAATGGTGCATTTATTAATATAGGGGACTATTAAAAACATTTTGCGAAAAAACGAATATCCTACCTGGATCGGGCGAAAAAACTGTCACTTTCAAGATCACTATATGGGAGCCTATGACAAAAGGATCACAATAGCCGTCTGTTGTGGGGGGTTATTAAATATGTCTGAAGTTGCGGAATAAGTTCTCCGAAAATTTGTTTGTCCCCGAAAAAATTTAAAAACAAATCCTGTTGACTTACAATTTAGGTCTGGATGTGACTCCAACCTAGGAAACATTCACTGATTTTTAAGCAGAAGGTCAACCTTGCTATTGACTATAAGTATTTTAAAATTAGATTGATTGAACAGGAATAAACAAAATGTTTCAATTTTATTTCACACTCATTATCAATACAAATATATTATACATTTTTCAAGTAGGCCTATCTGGAATAATTTCTCATCTGTCCCAGCAATATTTTTTTCTGTGACAAATAAATTTGGTCAGCAACAAATTATTGCAATATATTGCTAATTTAAAAAAAAAATAGACAGTAATATCCCTTGCTAATTATCAAGCATATTATTTCTAGAATGTGAGAGTAGAAAACTTCAGATTTAATTTACATTTCTAGAATTCTTAACATTAGTTTTCATCCACATTTGTTACCCTATTTTTCAGTTCTGATATTCCTCTCATTATATTATTACATTTGTTGAAAGATATTGCATGTAGTGTATGCCCTATACACAATTAAGGAATGGAAAACACACACTGAGCTGCACAAAAAACTTAAATACTAATATATAATGATAATATTAAGCAGGCCTACAACATGTACAATGTGTATTGTAATTGTTGTTTTTATATGCAATCAGAGCATTCACCATTAATAAATACACTACACCAGATGAATTATAACTCATTTGTAGAGGCTATCATACATGGCGGCCATTTTAAATTTCGGTAAAACCTTGAAAAATCACATGCACATCTCCATATCGCGGGGAATGTGATAGTAAAAATTAAGTAATATACGACCTAGGTTTATTAATTTTTGCGATCTCAAAAAAATTGAAATTGATCCGTGGCGGCTATTTTGAATTTCGGTAAAACCTTGAAAAAATCAACTGCACATCTCCATATTGTGGGGAGTGTGATTGTAAAATTTGAATAATTTCAGACGATCAGTTTTAAAGTTTTTGCGCCCACAAAAAATTTTGGAGTTGACTTCTGGGGGCCATGTTGAATTTGGGTAGCATTTTTCAAAAATCACTTGCACATCCACATGTTGCTGGGAATGTGTTTTAAAATTAAAAAAAAACTGGCCAAAATATTTTTTTAAGTTTCAGCGACCACCAAAAAATTCAAGTTGAACCGTGGCGGGCATTTTGAATTTCAGTGAAACCTTAAAAAAGTCACCTGCACATCTCCATATGGTGGGGAATGTGATAGTAAAATTCGAATAATTTCAGACGTTAAGTTTTAAAAGTTTTTGCGCTCACACAGAGTTGACTTCTGGTGGCGATATTGAATTCTGGTAGCATCTTAAAAAATCACTTGCACATCCCCATGTTGCTAAGAATGTCATGTTAAAATTTAAAAAAAAATTAACTGGTAGGTTTTGAGTTTTTGCGCCAACAAGAAAACCTGACGCCGGACAGAATCCTGGCGCAACTAAAATCCCTCTTCCCCTACGGGCAGGGGATAAAAAAACTGGCATTAATAATCATTCTATGAATTAAGCTAAATTAGTTAAATATCTATTTTTGATCAATATTTAATAAATATTATGGATATATGATTTGAAGCTGGAATTTACATAAATGCATAGGACAATGGTTGAATCACAATTTTAACCTTTATATATACCGGTAACTAAGGAGTTGTAATTTTTTATATTGTCATAACTTGATTACATGTGTGCTCATTCTCACTCACTTTGTTTATCACTTTATGCCATTAATTTATATAGGTTGTATCAATCAACTACCTTTTGTTATTATCTAAACATACCTTTTCTTATCAGCTGAATACATGCATACATATTTTCAATAGAAATTTTAATACCTAATATCTGAATATGATGTACTTTTTCATGTATGATGTGTATTAACCTATTAAAGGGCTAATTTTTAATTGGTACCCCTTAGCAAAGATGTTAAAAGTGGCATAGATTTAACATGTTTACAGATCAATACATGATATCCAATTACTACTCAACATTGTCATTTACAACTGTTTCCATTAGAAAATGACAGATGAAATAACATCACTATATAGGAATGCATGACACAATGTAGACAGTTTGAAGAAGCATTACATTTTCACTTCCACCATAATTCTCATAAATAATCGCTATTCAAATATTCCTAACTTTCACATGCCTTTCAATTTAGTGTAAGATATCACATTTTGAGTCAGAATTGCCTAATTATATCACTGCAAATTGTCTAAACATTATTTGACACTCCAAATTACCATGGGGTCCCTCAAAACCAAGTTAATTAGCAGAAAAGATTTAAAAATCATTGTTTGACAATTCATTATTAAATTGATCATTACATGTACATTCATTGCCTGGAGGCCTACTACCAAATTTGTATATGATCATACCAAGCAAAATAATTCATGAACACTAACCTAAGCTTCTACTTGTAGTTTCAATTTTAATACATACATGTACATCCTCATTATGATTGTGATGTAATATACTACTACAATTGATTAAAAGAATATTACCGGTATTCAAAATATACAAGATGTGGGTCAAACATGTGAAATGTGAAAAATATGTGCTATTTAATATCTCATTTGAAAATGTGCATTGCGACAGATTCTACTACAAAACACTGGTTGATATGCCAATTAGAAATTTCATTGTGGTGAAGTGTAAGGTGAGAGAGATAACAGGTTGAATATGACTGTTGTAGCAATCTTGTGATGCACATGGTTTTTTTCCAATGAGCAGTTCACCATGGTCACTTCTTTCCATTGAACTTGTTGCATGAAGAAACATCATGTCTGCAAATATATATATTTCATTGTTTAAATATAGAAGTATTTTTTCTTTCATTTGAAATGATAGCAACAAATTTTAGTCAATATGTTGTACCGTCTTTCCCACACTGAAATTTTTGGGAGTTATTATTCAATGTTATGCCTAAAAGATGAAAACATTGAAATAATAAGATAATTTACCAACTGTTATTCAACTTTTCATCCACTTTGAAGAAAATTAATCATATATAGCTAATTTGATGCACACTCATTTCATTTCCAATAACTGCTCTAACCTGCTATTAAATAAAAAAGATTAAAATCAACTGAAGTGCTGATTAGCAGTGGAAGTGTTAATCGATTTTACTTACCATAATGTTAAGCATGTTAATATAACTGTGAAACCTCATACAACAATGTAGCACAGACCAGATTTTCTGCCTTTATCTCACTGCCTAGTTTACATCTGAAATAGAAACAAAAACTATCATTGAATTGAATTTGTCTAAAAATAAATGCAGTAAAACACCCCAAATGTTACTCATTTTTCATTAACATTAAATTTTCTATAATTATAATTACTGAGAAAAATAACAGTTCTGAACTTCATAATGTTGGAAGCACAATTTTGAATACATTTAGAAAATTGACAATTTATATGTCAGTGCAAGGGTTGAATTATTTGAGATTATTACAATGTACATAATATGCACAATTTCTAAGTTAGTGCAAGTGGTGAATTACTTCAGATCTAATCTAGTTAATAGTTATCATTTACTTTGTAATATACAATTCTCAGTATCAAATGAGAGGAAATTAGTTATACAGAATACAGATTTATACACCTGTGCACTTTTTTAATTAGAATTTAGACAAATAAATAATAAAAAGTTAAGCAAAAATATTAATATTAAGTAGGGATGTTAACCTGGATTTTTTTTAATGGGGCACAATGTGAATTTAGTTGGCCTTGTTACTTTTGTGTCTGATATACTGAGTTTGAGATTCCTCTCAAGGAAATTTTGGTTGTCAATAAATGATTTTCGATAGATTTTCAGAAAATTCCTTTTGAAAATGAGGTTCAGTACCCCTTTACCACCTAGTATATGGATCCACTACTGATAATCATATATGGGTAGCATGAGCCACTGTCTTAGCTAGGATTTGACAACTGCCCTTTTTTCCAATTACATATTGCATATTATGTAAAGGAAGAAAATGCACCTAACTGGCTACAGGTGCATTTTCTTTCTTTACAGTGTAGTTTGGACAATTTTCCTGTCTTGATACCCATCCAAAAAATGGGTCGCTGGCTAACACAGTGGTATCAGCATAATAATAGATTTTACTTGCATTACATAATTTATGACACATGCAAATATCGATTATGTGTGTAAAGTTGTGTAAAATGTGTGTAAAGTTTTGTAATGAAGTAATGATTCCTCCATTATAAAAATTAAAATATAATCCATGAAATATTTTAACACATTTGTTTGACATTTATTTGAGGTAAATGCTATTGCATGAAGGTAGAAAAAAAAATCGGTGGTGAAATGGTTAACTTAACATTACTGTAGATCTCGTAATTTTTGCGTGTTCAGATTTTCGCTAATTTGTGATTTTACACGAAGTCTAGAATTCGCAAATTATTTATTTCGATGATAGGTAGAGCTATTATAATATTTATTAATTTCGCGGGACTCCTATATTCGTGAATTTGTCCTCCTCTTGAAATTCGCGAAAATTAAAACCTTGCAAAAATTACCAGATCTACAGTATTATAAACTGGGATGGGGCTATTCTTATTCTGTTGGTTTAAACATCTCTATTTTTTTATTGGAACAATAAAAAAAATGTAATACAAGGCTCCTATCAAAGAGGCCATATTCTCAATCCCATTTAGTGGCACAGCTAGCTTAACAGGCGGCAGGCAGACACAGGCAGGCTATCACCGCCACAGATCTTAATAAGCCTAATAAGCGGTTGGTGGGTGGAGGTGGTAGTGACACAGTTCAAATAGGTAGTATTAAACTGTTAAAGGACAAAAGTATTGCAATTATAAAGTTTAGCTGATGAAATAAAGCAGTTTAAGGAACTGGCTCAGACTAAAATCATTAAAAAATCGGTGATTTTATTTTGGCTTATTAATATGACCATATAATGTAAACATGTCCATAGACTAGAACTGCAAAAGTTTTTTATTTTTTGTGCTGCGCATTTACCAGTTAGACTAGATATATGGAGACGTAATTCCCGTATTTCTCATTTTTGACATGGCTGTCCAAAATAAGAAATCAGAAATTTCGTCTCTTTATCTAGCCTAACTGGTAAATTCGCAGCACAAAAAATTTAAAAAAATTGCCTTTCTAGTCTGTGGACTGACATGTTTACATCATATGGCGATCATGTTAATATAAAGTCAAACTAAAAGCACTGATTTTTTAAAGATTTTAGCCTGAGCCAGTCATTTTAAACTTATTCTGTTAGGTGCATTGATTGCCCAAATGTACACATATATATATAAGGATCCATGAAAAAACAGTTTAGCAGGTCAACTTTTAAATTTATGTAGGTGTTTTTTCCACTCTTTTAAGATTTCTGTCACAATTGAAAACATAATCAAAGCTGATTTATCAAGTAGTTCAAGTACAATTTATATTCAGGGATATGTAGACCTCTAACTATATCATGTAGATGCAATATGCCATATCATATATTCTGTAGGCCTAATATTAGACCTAGCTAGGCTATTTCACACATTTTAAATTAATTTAATTACATTAAATAGTGGTTTGGCTGGAGAAGTATATAACTTGGCCACACCTGTTCTAATGCCTGGTAAATTATACAGACCCGACCTTGAAGCCTAAAATATTCACGAATTACAAGACCATAGATTTTGGATCACATTAAGTATCTAGACGAGAGTCCTTGCAGTCATTGAATTCAATTCTATCCTGACAGTCCAACCGAGCTTTTCGGTATTTACTCTGTCAATACTCATGAAATTTGGGCCATGTAGGCATCTATCCTGAAAATTTTGTAAAAAATATTTTAAAAGACAGACCATTTGACATGTAGACTTTGTAGACTAGTTAGCAAATTTATTAATTATGAGGCCCCTCTATAAAGTTAAAAAAAAACATTTTTAAACTTCATTCCGGTTTACTCTCCAAATTGTATTACTGTTATGTACCTGTATGTCAAATGGTCTGACTTTTGAAATACTCTGTCTATGGGAAGTTCGCAAAATTTTCAGGGATGTTGCCAAATGGTCCAACTTACAAATAGTCTGTGTGTACAACAAAATTCCACAAAACTTCCAGCGATGTTGTCATTGTTGTGGGAAGATGAAAAAATGACCCCAAAAAATTTCACTCTCAAATTTCGAATAGCGCCTTTATCTACTCCCACAGACTGTAGACGGTAGGTCTCGACACTTAACCGTTGCCGTTTCCCCGGGGCAACCGACTTTATGTGGGCAAGTAAAAAAATTCAGACAGTGGCCCCCTGGGCAATAGCTTCAATTTTCACCATTTTAAATTTGAGCGACTGTCACAACAGACATTAGCATGTCAATGGCAAGTCGGGCAAGTGATAAACTTGGGGGGGCAAGTATCCCAAAAATGTTCTTGCCTTCGGGCAGTTAGTGTCAAATGGTCAAACTTTTGAAATATACAATATTTTGTTATACAATTTTCAGGATCGATGCCAAATGACTAGAAAATAATAGGCCTAGACCAGGCTAGGGTTTACTATTTTTCATGAAATTCGCTTGAGAATTTAACCTTTAAATATTGAATGACTGGATACTGAAAAGCTAACTTTCATTTTGGACCATCCTCCACCGTCGGACAGACTATAGAATAAGCTAGCACTTGACCAGCAGGACAGCAGTATTAGCACTGAGTAGCAGGTCGGCCGAATCTAATCACTGACACTGACTGACTGAAAGAGTATCAGAATCTGGGTAGGCCTAGGACTAGGAGACTGTCACTGTCAGTGAGTGGGAATGACTCTCACTGTCTCAGTCTCACAGTCACTGTCTCAGACAGATCTACGAGGGGGTGGGGGGGAGATGGGTAGCGGTTGCAACCCCCCCCCCCCCCTCTTGCTGGCCCATGATGTGCCTGTGAGCATCTACAAATTCGAAATTTTCTGGGGGAAGGCCCCCAGACCACCCGCAACCCCTCCTTTCATTAAAACCTGGATCCGCGCCTGGTAGTCCAGTGGTAGGCATACTCTTGACTTAAGTCTGTCAGTGTCAGTGATTCAGATTGTGATGCGACTGAGTCACTGATGATTACTCTAATGAGCTTCCGTACGAATACATGCTGGCGCTTCGTACTACAGACGAAGCCACCAGTTGGCAACCATTCGTCCGGCCAGACCCCTGGTTAAGTGTTAATGTTAGCTTCACTTCATTAAAAAAAATGCATGAAAATTTAATATTTTCACCAATAACGGGGGGGGGCGTACGCCGGGTACGCCCTATGCTGGATCCGCCACTGGCATGACCATGTCATGATGATGACATTAAGATTAGGCCTCAAATTAAATGAGCTGACATGATAGCTGAGCCCGAGGGGCCTGAGCGATAATCAAAGTGATTACATTTACAGTGACAGTCTGGCCGACGCCGGCGACGGTGGAAGCAGGCATGGTTAGATCTAATTAGACTACTTTAAAAGTTATTAATGAAATCAAATAATACATACCAATCCATAGTTAAACCTTGTTGTTTGATCTGTTGATGGTCTTCTTACATTTCTTAAAACATGATTCCAAAACCAAATTGTCAAAATATTTTCACGTGACAAATCTTGGAGTTGGACTTGGACTCAGTGAGTGGTCTTGGTCAGTTGGTGACCTTATTTTTTTAAATACCCTACCTTTCAAACTTAAATTCATTAGTAATCGTAAACTTGGTAAATGTCCCTAATATTTGTTTTTATGCATCTTACAGGTTGAATTGTAATTTTGGTAGTCTTTTTTAAAAATGGAAATTTGACCGATGAGAAGAAAAATTAATCGCGTGTGCGGAGCATGCATTTCCAAGTGTGTCAGCTGGGAACGGCTGTGATGTCTCAGTCAAGTAGGGAATAAAGTCATTATTCTTGGTAAAAAGCGGGACTATGAGGGTGGTATAGGTTGGGTATCGGTAATATTTTAGTGAAATGAATATTTTGACTGCAAAAATATGTCTATTAAACGCTTTAAATTCACATATGTGAACATCGATCCGGGTTCGGTGAAAATTCGTTTCATAAGCTGTTTCTTTTTTGAGACTCTGGGTCTCAGACCCGGTTCAATCTCCGGTCACTAAGTGTCCCCATCTATATCTCAATTGCAGGCGAGCGAGGGTCCAACGGACTCGAGAGAGGCAGAGAGGGAGATTCAGACACAGATGAGAGGCAGATAGACACACAGAGATAGAGACAGAGATTTAGATAGAGAGAGATGCAGAGATTCAAAGAGATGGGGAGAGACAGAGCCAGAGACTGAGACAGTGAGTGATTGAGAGACGAGCGAATCAGAGAGTGTGTGCGACAGAGACTAAACGACCATGGAGATCATAAGTGAGCATTAGACGATGTAAAGGACATATCTCTCTGCTTATGAACATGGGACTATGATCGTGACAATGACGGCAACATGGATGAACATATCAGCGTCTTACGAGATCTCGATAATAACTCGTGTGATGGCTTACCACTAAGAAACAATTCAGATATACATAATGTATATTACCGCTTGGCACCTGAGGTATGAGAGCAGTGTGTATTAAACTAGACCATAATAAAATCTACTGATGTCAGGAACATCTGAGAAGTTGAGTAATCTATATGCGACATACAACCAGTATGTCGTGTTGTCACCAATTCAGCGCCGCCGAATCGATCCCAAACTATAACGTAAGTTGACCAATAAAACGGTTATTCTTACAATTAGTTACTGATAGCCCCCAGTCAGTAATTAATAGTTGCAAACGATCGCAAAAGGTCGCAAACTATCGCAAACGGTCGCAAGCGATCGCAAACCGTCGCAAACGATCGCAAATGGTCGCTAACGATCACAAATAGTCACAAACCGTCGCAAATGATCGCAAATGGTCGCAAACGTTCGCAAACGATCGCAATTGGTCGCAAACGATCGCAATCGGTCGCAAACGATCGCAAATGGTGGCAAACCGTCGCAAACGACCGCAAATGGTCGCAAACGGTCACAAACGATCGCAAATGGTTGCAAGCCGTCGCAAACGATCGCAAATGGTCGCAAACGATTGCAAATGGTCACAAACGAAGTACGCATTAGAACTGAATGCCTACTGGCCAGCACCGGCGACGCTGGCCCAACATTTAACATACATTGGGTCGGTGTCGGTTTGTAATCGCCGCCGGACCAGCTACTATTCCCAGCAAACACAAAACATTTGTATAACATTTGTACAACGCCGGCCCAACGTCTTCGACGCATTGTACAAATGTTATACAAATGTTTTGTGTTTGCTGGGTTGAACGCAGCCCAGCAAACACGAGGCGTTGAACCAGTGCTGGTTTGATGCTGGGCCTGCGTCGCAGACAGTGGGCCAGCATTGCACCAGCATCTGTTCGGGTCGTGTTTGCTGGGTGTGTAGACAAGCACCAAAACGGAATAATAAATTCCGCTTAATACATATAGTCTCTACTGTCCACAGGAGCCATTTAATAACATTAATTACAAAAGCCATTGACACTACATCTATTAGCTATCAACCTTTATGGCTATGCTGCTGGAGGGGAGACATCTCAGTTGTTTGTCCTCAAAAAACTAGACCCTTCTAGTTTCTATCTGCTTACCAATGTTATTTTTAACAATGAAATTTTTACCGAATATTATCTTAATAGATCCCTGAGTAGGCCTATTCCTAGGCCTATATAGGTCTAGGCCTAGCTCACAGCTAATCTATTAATAGTCAGACTTTACAGTAAAGTTTACACACATATTAGAGGTATTAATATAGGTTACTTACTCATTCAGATTCCTATAAATGGCATTGTTTTATCTTATTTATTTGTCTGGATACACCGCACCTGTGTCTCGCTGTGAGGCGTGATATTTAATATTAGATCCGTCCATAAGTCCACACACTGCTCTGTGTACACAGTAGTCCACAAACAGAGAGGTCAATAACTAGATAACCACCTGTATAACCACCTGTATAACCACCGTGACGTTACCAAGTGTCAGGACAACACAGCAAACACGAGACGTTCAACCGATGCTGGTTTAATGTTGGGCCAGCGTCGTAGACGGTGGCCCAACATTAAAACAGCATTGAACAATGCCTGGTGCTTGTTGAGCTGTAGCCTGACCAGGGGTGTATCCAGTGTGTGTGTGTGGGGGGGGGGGACTCATGTTTGTGGCTCAGGTATTTGTGGAAGTAGCCTATTTACATTACCGTTAGTGCTCGGATATGGTAGGCATATTCCATTCCATCTTTGTATAAACAGTCTAAGATGTCGCTATATTATTTTATAAGTTGGGTAATTATAATAATTGAAGTAAGTGATTTAAATTGTTCCTTAACGTCACGTTTCTATCGGGACAGGTCATTTAAATGCGTCAGTAATATGTAAAATACAGTTCATTGTGTATAATGTGATATGGTATGGTGGGTTATTGGGATTCTTCAATTGAGTACGACATCAGGGTTGAAAGGGTTAACCCTTTAAGTGCTGTGCTACTACTTCATAATGTTTCATTTAAAGCTTCGTCCCAATAACAGTGACTTAGCCGGCTGATAAAAATTATAGGAAAGGACTATAATTAGGCTTAGAGCCTTAAGGGTTAAATTGATGAAAACGATTGTAGTCGATGATCAGTAAATCGATCGTAGTCGATGATCAGTAAATCGATTGTAGTCGATGATCAGTAAATCGATTGTAGTCGATGATCAGTAAATCGATTGTAGTCGATGATCAGTAAATCGATTGTAGTCGATGATCAGTAAATCGATTGTAGTCAATGATCAGTAAATCGATTGTAGTCAATGATCAGTAAATCGATTGTAGTCGATGATCAGTAAATCGATTGTAGTCGATGATCAGTAAATCGATTGTAGTCGATGATCAGTAAATCGATTGTAGTCGATGATCAGTAAATCGATTGTAGTCAATGATCAGTAAATCGATTGTAGTCAATGATCAGTAAATCGATTGTAGTCGATGATCAGTAAATCGATTGTAGTCGATGATCAGTAAATCGATTGTAGTCGATGATCAGTAAATCAATTGTAGTCGATGATCAGTAAATCGATTGTAATTGATGATCAGTAAATCGATTGTAATTGATGATCAGTAAATCGATTGTAGTCGATGATCAGTATATCAAATAACTCAAGTTGAGATGTCTAATTTCTATGATCAAATATATAATAATATAAGCAAATAACTCAAGTTGGGTTTGTTTATTTTATCATCAGTAAATCAAATAGGCCGAAGTCAAATTGAGGGATGTCTAATTTTCAGTAATATACTATTTTTTCTTCCATTTGATGCTGTACATTGCGTTAGCAATTCCAGCTTCAAATGAATTAAAACTACATAGATAGGAAGGGTATTCCCCCTGCACCGGCCAGGGGGAATACCCTTCCTATCTATGTATGTTCCGTTATTTGAATGAAAAATAGAAAAAAAGAATAGAAAGCAATATAATTGAGCAGCACAAGGATTAACCTTTCATACTCCGCACTCGAATATATCCGGGATAGGAATCTATCTGTCAACTCAACCAAATATATCAGGGATAAAACACGAGGGGAACTCTGTAGATTTCACGACAAAAACCTGGGGTGGAAAGAGTTGAAGCAGATGAGTCGTCATGCTTGACTGAACCACTATATTTACATGGCGGTGGACCCCACTTCACGTCGACCATGGACCCCACTCCATCTGGATGTTGATCATTCTGTGCATGCATTGCATTGTGCGCCCACAATATTTACTCAGTGAATCATGACTACTCGCCTACTTTGATTCTTTGACAGCTACACACAACTGTTGTCGTTTTTTAACCTTTATCCTGCTAATTTGGTAAATTTTCAACCACTTGAGGTTGTGTCTCGCTACCGCGATCCACAACCTCAAGTGGCTGAAAATTATTCATATTTGTTTAATTTGAGACCAAGCATTTACATCTTGATGTCTAAACAGTCATTCTATTCCCAATATCAGTGATTTAATCGGCCGATGAAACAGATTAAAAACGACTATTGTCGTGATCAGCATGCAAAGGGTTAATCCATTTGATGGATCGATCAAATCACTGTTATTGGCAATAAAATGAGTGTTTAAACATCAATATTTGCAAGTGTTTGGGCACAAATTAATGAAAGTTAACTTAACAGTTTAGGGTTTAAACTGATTGAAAAAATACGTTTAAAATACGTTCACATTTGGGCGGAGGCTGTGGTGTAGTAGGTTGTTACGCTGCCACTCTGTCTCAGGTCGAACACGCTACCTCCCTGTCACAGAGGCTCCCCACAATACTAGCCTATATCTTTACAAATGTGCGGAGAAAAAACATTTTAGACAAGCAGCGTTAACCATATTGAAATTATCGTTAATTTTTTACCATGACCTTTAGCCGGTTTAGTAAACAATCTTTAAAATCACTGCGGTTATATTATACACACCGATTCGTTAAGCCTATAGGGGGCCTGCCTATGACCAGGACTAGCCCACTTTTATTTTCAATAGCGGATCCCCCGCTTAGGACCCTGCCCCCATATATTCCACGATATTTTCAAAATTTCCTGGTGGAGCATAGGTTCTAGCCCTCCCCCCCCCCCCCGGACTTCTCTCGACCATGTATGTGTCTAATTAGTAGACAACAAATACAAACTCTAGTGTTGTGATAAACAGAGCCACCTGGTGAATAACTAAGAAAATCCTTACATTCACGCATAGCAGGCGAGGTGGCCATTCACAGCCCAGTGTAACTCCCTACTCTGGTTCCTGAGTCACACTACGCGGCGCGGCCGAGCTTCATGTAGCCTCTGGTAGGCCCCATTGGCGAATGTTTGTGACTAGTTGCTATTTTTAGATGAAAATAGGGTAATCCCCGAATTTAGACATTTTTGAAAGGTCACTTCCATGGATGTAGTGTTGTTTAAAGTATTGTATCTCCCCTCTGACGCACTTCCTATGATTTGACCCAGAAAATTATTCGACCCCCTGAATAACACAGGCATGAAAGTCACGTGACTAAGGAGCTTAGCCTCTTCCTGGCCATAAAGGAAATTGGCCGGGCTCGCCAGGCAATGTAACTCCCCGGATATACACCCCTTGAAACTATACCCGGGATCTCCCAGAATCTACCCCGGGGTAGATTCTAAATTATACCCCTGGGTAGATCCTGGTGCTTCCAGAATCTTCCCGTCCCTCCCAGGATCTACTCCCCTTTTCGTGTTTTGCTGAAGTGTCTTCGGATCCCAGATTCTGGGAGGGTCGCACATATGAATTAGTTGAAAATGGTGATATATTCTGGGAGGGAGAGGTAGATTATGGGAGGGTCGCATATAGTTTTTGAAAAGGGGGTATATTCTGGGAGGGAGGGGTAGATTCTGAGAGGGTCGCATAACATTATAGTTGTTGAAAATGGGGGTATATTCTGGGAAGGAGGGGTATATTCTGGGAGGGTCGCACATATAAATTGGTTGAAAAGGGGGGTATATTATGGGAGGGAGGGGTAGATTCTGAGAGGGTCGCATAACATTATAGTTGCTCAAAATGGGGGTAGGCCTATATTCTGGGAAGGAGGGGTATATTCTGGGAGGGTCGCACATATAAATTGGTTGAAAAGGGGGGTATATTCTGGGAGGGAGGGGTAGATTCTGGGAGGGTCGCATATAGTTGTTGAAAAGGGGGGTATATTCTGGGAGGGAGGGGTAGATTCTGGGAGGGTCGCACATATAAATTGGTTGAAAAGGAGGGTATATTCTGGGAGGGAGGGGTAGATTCTGAGAGGGTCGCATAACATTATAGTTGCTCAAAATGGGGGTAGGCCTATATTCTGGGAAGGAGGGGTATATTCTGGGAGGGTCGCACATATAAATTGGTTGAAAAGGGGGGTATATTCTGGGAGGGAGGGGTAGATTCTGGGAGGGTCGCATATAGTTGTTGAAAAGGGGGGTATATTCTGGGAGGGAGGGGTAGATTCTGGGAGGGTCGCATAACATTATAGTTGTTGAAAATGGGGGTATATTCTGGGAAGGAGGGGTAGATTCTGGGAGGGTCGCACATATAAATTGGTTGAAAAGGGAGGTATATTCTGGGAGGGAGGGGTAGGTTTTGGAAGGGTCGCATAATATTATAGTTGTTAAAAAGGGGGGTATGTTCTAGGAAGGAAGGGTAGATCCTGGGAGGATCGCATATAGATGTTGAAAAGGGGGGGGGGGTAGATTCTGGGAGGGAAGGGTCGATTCTGGGAGGGTCGATTATAGTTGTTGAAAAGGGGGGTATGTTCTGGGAGGGAAGGGTAGATCCTGGGAGGGTCGCATATAGATGTTGAAAAGGGGGGGGGGGTAGATTCTGGGAGGGAAGGGTCAATTCTGGGAGCGGAATATACTTCACATAATCACAACAATGGGGGTAGATCCTGGGAGGGAGAGCTAGATTCTGGGAGCCACCGTAATTTCCCCCGGGGGAATAGTTCAGGATCTACCCCAGGGTAGATTCTGAGGCGCCCGCAATGTACCCGGGCATAATCTGGGAAGGGGGTATATTTTCAGACTTTACACCGGCTGCCCAGCTGCCTATTGAAAAAAACACTAGAGGCACAAAATGTTCGATTTTTGCCCGCTGAAATCTGACTGTCTAGTGGTGTACAATCAATTTGTGACGCTGAAAAAGCGTCTGCCCACCACTTCCAATAACTTTTTATGGTCACGTTAAGACAATATAAACAATTAAAAATTCGAATTACGCTGGTATGAACAGTATAAACGGCCGCCATATACACCTTTCTCAATAACAACACGCCACACAGTGAGCAGCGCCGAACTGTTTTAATCAGACAACTGTTACACACTGTTCAATAACAACACGCCACACAGTGAGCAACGCCGAACTGTTTTAATCAGACAACTGTTACACACTGTTCAATGACAACACGCCACACAGTGAGCAACGCCGAACTGTTTTAATCAGACAACTGTTACACACTGTTCAATGACAACACGCCACACAGTGAGCAACGCCGAACTGTTTTAATCAGACAAACTTTTCACGCTCAAACTCGTGCAAGCAATCTATTGTTTGAATTTCTCGAGTCTATAAACAACTTTCAGCTCCCTTTCTGGAAACGAAGTGTCAGACAGGCATCCCGTCTAATTCACACATAGTGTGAATAAATGTGGGTTACAAATGCAATCACCAGACGGCGACACTATGTTAGTTTACTGTTCGACCAACGTCGCAGACGCCAAGACAACGCGTAATTCTTTTTATCGTACAGAATACCAGAAGTACATCTGACTATATATATAACACGAACTAAAAAAATACAATTTACATTCAACTTTTATACATAATTTTATTCATGTACATACTGTTAATATTTTATTTGGTATTACTTTACAAAATTAAACACAATATTAATTGTTTATACTGTTTTCAATCAATAGTAGACCTACCAATTACGGTCGCACTGAGCAGTTATGTATGTTCATCAATGATGTTCACCCATGTGTTCACATCCATAAAATAAGGCATTTTTATTGGGATAACATGGTTTAAAAGTAGTATAAGATGAGCTAGAATACAATATACCATCCATGCTACAAGATGGCCGCTTCTATCAGTAATTCAAAATGGCTGCCATGAACCAAAATGGATGCCAATCCGTACTTGATTATGATATAATCCAAGATTACGTCCAAAATCCATAATCATAGATGGATGCTATAATCAGTAATTAAAAAAGGCTGTCAGATTCAAGGGTCATTGGTGACGTTATGTGATGTATGAATGAAGCGATGGAGATTAAGAATCATTGGTGACGTTATTTGATGTATAAATGCGGCGATGGAGGTTAAATAGTCATTGGTGACGTTATGTGATATATAAATGCGGCGATGGAGGTTAAATGGTCATTGGTGAAGTTATGTGATATATAAATGCGGCGATGGAGGTTAAAGGGTCATTGGTGACGTTATGTGATGTATAAATGCGGCGATGGAGGTTAAATGGTCATTGGTGACGTTATGATTGTGATGTATAAATGAGGCGATGGAGGTTAAAGGGTCATTGGTGACGTTATATGATGTATAAATGCGGCGATGGAGATTAAAGGGTCATTGGTGACGTTATATGATGTGTAAATGCGGCGATGGAGGTTAAAGGGTCATTGGTGACATTATGTGATGTGTAAATGCGGCGATGGAGGTTAAAGGGTCATTGGTGACGTTATGTGATGTATAAATGCGGCGATGGAGGTTAAAAGGTCATTGGTGACGTTATGTGATGTGTAAATGCGGCGATGGAGGTCAAAGGGTTATTGGTGACGTTATGTGATGTATAAATGCGGCGATGGAGGTCAAAGGGTCATTGATTCACTGTGAATTGGTTATTTTGGGCTTTACCTTATGCTGAACGGCGGCCATCTTGGATTTTCACATGAAGGAAATACACAATTTTAAAAATAACCCCACAAATCGATTCCCCACTCCAAAAATATATAAAAAAGAGGTGTTACATGAAATATTAGGTCAGCCAGATCAAAAGTTGGCTGTTTATAACGGATAGCACCCCTCGGTGACGCGTTTTCCTATTTTGAGGGTATACATCTTACATTTTCACAATTATATGGTAAATAATACTACTATGACCTCAATAAATCCATTTTCTACATAAATGCATTCAAAAATGTGTTCCACTTGGAGACCAGTGGATGAAATAAGTGAATTCTTGCTTTTCACCGTGACCGATGGCGGCCATTTTGGATTTTACGCTCGGGAAAATTCTGCCCGCCTTTTTAAAAGAGGCGTAGGAGCTTATTTTTTTTACAAATACCTTAAGCTACCCAAAACAACCGTCAAACGTTACTTGCAGAAGGTTGGTCACGGAATCATGGTTTTGGACCCTACTATGAAAAGTCTCAGTTTATATTGAGGGTGCTAACGCATTGATTAAACTAAGATGTGTATGACCCTTCCACTAATACTCCATGTCGGTGACACATACCTTGTTGTTTAATCAATGCTAATGATTCTATGAGGTCTCTTACAGCGTTGTTACAGCGTTGTTACAGCGTTGTTACAGATCTGGATCTGACTGTTTGTCTCTTCACTATAACATGTATAAATACCAGACATGGTGTCTGGCCCTACCCAGCAAACAAAAAAAACTTTTGTATAACATTTTTACAATGTTGGGCTAACGTCGAAGACGTTGGGCTGACGTTGTACAAATGTTATACAAATGTTTTGTGTTTCTGGGTATTGTGGGCTCGTCGTCTGCGACGCTGGCCCAACTTTAACCCAACGACTGGCGGGTCCAAGATGTGAAGAAAGGTGGCACAGGGGGGTCGGCTACAACCAACGACTGGCGGGTCCAGGATGTGAAGAAAGGGGGCACAGGGGGGTCGGCTACAACCAACGACTGGTGGGTCCAGGATGTGAAGAAAGGGGCACAGGGGGGTCGGCTACAACCAACGACTGGCGGGTCCAGGATGTGAAGAAAGGGGGCACAGGGGGGTCGGCTACAACCAACGACTGGTGGGTCCAGGATGTGAAGAAAGGGGCACAGGGAGGTCGGCTACAACCAACGACTGGCGGGTCCAAGATGTGGAGAAAGGGGCACAGGGGGGTCGGCTACTACCAACGACTGGCGGGTCCAAGATGTGAAGAAAGGGAGCACAGGGGGGTCGGCTACAACCAACGACTGGCGGGTCCAAGATGTGAAGAAAGGGGCACAGGGAGGTTGGCTACAACCAACGACTGGCGGGTCCAAGATGTGAAGAAAGGGGCACAGGGAGGTCGGCTACAACCAACAACTGGCGGGTCCAAGATGTGAGGAAAGGGGGCACAGGGGGGGTCGGCTACAACCAACGACTGGCGGGTCCAAGATGTGAAGAAAGGGGCACAGGGAGGTCGGGTAAATTCAGGCTAACATAAGAGACTTTTTAAAGTATTGTGCGAAAATAGGTTGCTCGCCGCTGAGCCTCTTCCTAGCTCACCGGATCTGTGTTGCCTAGACAGGGCACCTGTCTGGCACTTCGTTTCCGGAGGCAGAGCTGGATGTTGTTTATAGACTCCAGAAAATAAAATCAAATGGCCGCCGTTTATACTGTTCATACCAGCTCGATTCGAATTTTAAATTGTTTATGTTTTCCTGACGCGACCTTAAAAACTTATTAACGGTGGCTGCCATACACTTTTTCAGCTTCACAAATTGATTGTACACCACTAGACAGTCAGATGAGGGTGAGCAGACATCACACTGGTGCCTCGCCTGTTTTTTCAATAGGCAGCTTGTCGACCGGGGGCGTGACCGGTTGACAATGTTGACTATGCGCTGCCAACCTTGGTTTGACGTCCTGTGTTTGCTGGGAGTGGTTGAATGTTATATCCCAGAAAACACGGGTTGCTCCAAGGTTTCCTCAAAGTTGAATCACAGTCTGCGACACTGACCCAGCTTTGAACCAACATTGGGTCAACATCTTTTATTTGCTGTCAGTGTATTGTGACTGCCTGTTAGGCCAACCCAGCAAACACAATATTGTATTGGAATAATTTGGTTTTGTGACATCGATCTATCACTTGTTGGTGAGTGCCTCTGGTTTGCTGGGTGTAGGGTAGGCCTAGTCAGTATGCTCACTGAGTATTCCCCTGAATTTATATTGCTCACAGCTAATATAATTATTAGTCAGACTTTACAGTAAATTTTCCACACATATTAGAGGTAATACTATGGCCTACTTACTCATTCAGATTCTGATAAATTCCATTATTTTCTCTTATTTATTTGTCTGGATACAGTACACCTGTCTCTGTCCTGACGATTGTGGCGTGATATTTATCAGATCAGTCCACAAGTCCACACACTGCTCTGTGTACGCAGTAGTCCACAAACAGAGAGGTCAATAACTAGATAACCACCTGTATAACCACCTGTATAACCACCGTGACGTATACCAGATGTCAGGACTACACATGAAACACGAGACGTTCAACCAATGCTGCTTTAATGTTGGGCCAGCGATGTAGACGATGGCCCACCATCAACCCAGCATCGGGTTAACCCTTTAAGTGCTGCGTTACTCCTTGATAATGATTCATTTGAGGTAACATTGCAAACTTAACCCTTTCACTGCTACGTACGCACAACTATAACCATTGCTGATGTAATTACCAGCTGAACCCTTGTCCTGCTAGGGCCGTATATATAGTTCCTTCGTGATACAGTCCAAATATAATGTCATTTAGCCCTTATTCCACTAAGGTAATATATTTACACTTTTATGCATTTGGAACTTGTGTCTCGCTATGATAACCCCAGCAAACACAAAACATGTGTATAGGCCTAACATTTGTAAAATGTTGGACCAACGTCGAAGACGTGAGGCCTACATTATACAAATGTTATACACATGGTTTGTGTTTGCTGGGGCAGCCCAGAAATTCAGGTGGGTGAAAATTACACATATTTGTTCAATTTGAGACCAAACAATTGCAAATCTTGATGTTTAAACATACATTTCGTCCCAATAACAGTGATTTAGTCGGCAAATAGAACTGATTAAAAACGACTCTAGTTGCGCTTAGCGCTTCAAGGGTTAAAAACGACTCTAGTCGCGCTTAGCGCTTCAAGGGTTAAAAACGACTTTAGTCGCGCTTAGCGCTTCAAGGGTTAAAAACGACTTTAGTCGCGCTTAGCGCTTCAAGGGTTAAAAACGACTCTAGTCGCGCTTAGCGCTTCAAGGGTTCAGTTGATGAAATCGTTTGGAGTCGATGATCAGTAAATGAAATAACTCAATTTCACAGGATAGATATTTCACGAGATGTATTTCTACAGTCTTTTATATGTTGGTACAAAAATGTCACTTCTTTACACAGATAGGCTAAACTGGGCTATAAATGAGACCATAGCATGCCTGAGTAGCCTAAGGTGGGGAGATAAACATGACATTCGCAAATACAGGATTAGAAACTTGATTCTGTTTTCGGTCATTTCTGTACACGCGTTGCGAAAATCGGCCCGGTGTGAGGCCATCTGAATAAATTTATTCCTTCCCAGATACCCCAGTCAACACGTGAAGCTGGCTCAGCGAATGCTGGCACAACGTTAGCGATTCTGGCCCAGTGTTGATACGGCAGTTGACCAGCTCCCTGTTTTTTCTGAAACGTGCTTTAGAAAGTGTATTCTGGTAATTTTCATCCATCCCCCTCTAATAACCGCACTGTAGGCAGTAGGCAGTAAGCAGGTATTTTGAAATGTTTGAAATGGAGGTAGATTCATATTATTCACCTTTAAAGTGTATTCTGGTAATTTTCATCCATCCCCCTCTAATAACCGCACTGTAGGCAGTAGGCAGTAAGCAGGTATTTTGAAATGTTTGGAATGGAGGTAGATTCATATTATTCACCTTTAAAGTGCTACAGTTACTATTTATATTTTCACCCATTTCAAGTTGTGTCTCGCTACCGCGACCCACAACTTGAAGTGAGTGAAAATTGCTGATATTTGTTTAATCTGAAACCAGACATTTGTAAATGTTGCTATTTAAACACTCATTTCATTCCCAATGACAGTGATTTAACTTGTAAGCTGGTTAGGGGGGCACCATTCAATCTCTCGGGCGGGGGGGGGGTGTAATTTTTGTCGCGGCGAATTATTTATTTGAACCTAGCTCGGCTAACAATTTTAAATTTTATTATATGATTATATAGAACAGTTCTTGAAGTAAATTACTTATTTCACGTAGGGTCCGCCCGAAATTATTTTTTTCAAAAATACTACACCCCCCCCCCCCTCGAGATTGAATGGTGGGCACTTAGGCCTTAGGGAGATGCTGTTAGTGTTTGTTGATACTGCCCTGTATAGACAAACAACAGTAACTGCTTACTTTACAAGTCTGAAGTTACTGCTGTTTGTCTAAAATCAAGTGGAAACATTACTGTCAGTATTGATAACATTTTTCTGCTATTATGACGTCACCATTCTATATTTACTTTGGAACGTGTAGCCTATACACTGCTAGTTTTTTCAAAATGTTATCAAAATCATGTTCCAATTCTCTGTCAAAATGTAACCTCTACATAATTATTTGGCCATATATTATTTATAATCCTAATCTGTAAACCATGTAAACGGTGTTCATTTGAGTGGGTTAGGTGTGAGCCTTTAGGCGAACACTTCATTCATTGCACCATACTTGCCCACCTTTTGATTTAAAAAATCGGTAGGTTTTGACCTGGTCCGCAGAATGCGTGCTCCCGGGTGCGCCGAAGGTGTGCCCGGCCTGCTTGGGGGTGCAGAGGCATGCCCCCCCCCCCCCCCGAATCATTTCCTGCATTCCAGCCACAGTTTCACCATTTATTTTGAGTTTTTTTTTTGTTTTTATAGTAGCTGGGGTAGATTTACAGGTGTTTTTATCTTTATGAGCTCATAATTTGAAATGCGGTAGGATAGGCCTATAAAATCGGTAGCCAGTGGATAGATCTTGAAATCGGTAGCCTACCGCCAGAATCCGTACGGTTGGCAGGTATGTTGCTGGGATATCCTATTTAAGGTTGCCGGATTCAATAATTCATTCTACCAATCTCTTGTGAGTTCCACCCAAGCGGTATTTATTTTAATCCAGCCCAGATATATACATGCACAAGGCCATCAGAAAATAGTGAATAGTGTAAATCATGTATTTTATATTTCTCCAATAGTTTATGCCGTGAAATATGTCACCTGTGTCAAGCACTTTATTGGTTCTTAAGGTTTAAAGTGTCAACCTTTTCAGTGCTGAGAAATAATGAATATATCATAGTCGCCCATAGCATTTTACGGGTTATAGTACTTAGGATAAGGAACTATAAGGTTTAAAGTGTCAACCTTTTCAGTGCTGAGAAATAATAAATATATCATAGTCGCCCATAGCATTTCACGGGTTATAATACTTAGGATAAGGAACTATAAGGTTTAAAGTGTCAACCTTCTCAGTGCTGAGACATAATAAATAATCAACATATCAAGCAAAGTAACATGATATACACAAGGTCGCTTGATATCAAGCTAAGTGACATGGTATACACAAGGTCGCTTCATATCAAGCAAAGTAACATGGTATACACAAGGTCGCTTTATATCAAGCTAAGTGACATGGTATACACAAGGTCGCTTCATAGCAAGCTAAGTAACATGGTATACACAAGGTCGCTTCATATCAAGCAAAGTAACATGGTATACACAAGGTCGCTTTATATCAAGCTAAGTGACATGGTATACACAAAGTCGCTTCATATCAAGCTAAGTAACATGGTATACACAAGGTCGCTTCATATCAAGCTAAGTGACATGGAATACACAAGGTCGCTTTATATAAAGCTAAGTAACATGGTATACACAAGGTCGCTTCATATCAAGCAAAGTGACATGGTATACACAAGGTCGCTTCATATCAAGCTAAGTAACATGGTATACACAAGGTCGCTTTATATCAAGCTAAGTGACATGGTATGCACAAGGTCGCTTCATATCAAGCTAAGTAGCATAATATACACAAGGTCGCTTCATATCAAGCAAAGTAACATGGTATACACAAGGTCGCTTTATAGCAAGCTAAGTGACATGATATATACAAGGTCGCTTCATATCAAGCTAAGTAACATGGTATACACAAGGTCGCTTCATATCAAGCAAAGTGACATGGTATACACAAGGTCGCTTCATATCAAGCTAAGTAACATGGTATACACAAGGTCGCTTTATATCAAGCAAAGTAACATGGTATACACAAGGTCGCTTTATATCAAGCTAAGTAACATGGTATACACAAGGTCGCTTCATATCAAGCAAAGTAACATGGTATACACAAGGTCGCTTCATATCAAGCTAAGCAACATGGTATACACAAGGTCGCTTCATATCAAGCTAAGTGACATGGTATACACAAGGTCGCTTCATATCAAGCTAAGTAACATGGTATACACAAGGTCGCTTCATATCAAGCTAAGTGACATGGTATACACAAGGTCGCTTCATATCAAGCAAAGTGATATGGTATACACAAGGTCGCTTTATATCAAGCAAAGTGACATGGTATAAACAAGGTCGCTTTATATCAAGGAGAGTAACATGGTATAAACAAGGTCGCTTTATATCAAGCAAAGGGACATGGTATACACAAGGTCGCTTCATATCAAGCTAAGTAACATGGTATACACAAGGTCGCTTCATATCAAGCAACGTGATATGGTATACACAAGGTCGCTTCTAGTCTATTGGCAAATTCAGACAATTTCGAGGTCAGGAAAAATCAGAGAAATTTTAAAAGCTTTCTGAAAATTATATTTTTTCAAATAAAGCCCTGAGCGCCGGTTTAACCCTTTGCGCTGCTGAATTATTTGTTTCTAGTTTTCATTCAGTAGAAGCTGGAATTGCTAACGTAATTTCCAGCTTCAAATGACAAAAACTATTTCTATCCATGTGGGGAAAAATAGGCAGCACCTAAAATGATTTATTTGATTATCTCAGCATCTATTGCAAACTATTTGATCAATTTCAGAGCTATTTAATTTAGTTTAACATTTGCTTGAAACCGCATTTAAAAGGTGCCGTTAGCAGAAGGGTTAACCCAGAAAACACGACACGTTGACCCAATGCTGGGCTAATGCTGGCCAAGCGTCGTAGACGGTGGGCCAGCATTGGGTCAACGTGTTGTGTTTTCTGGGTTAACCCTTTCACTGCGGGGACCGTCTTTATATGTCAGATTCTGACGTATAAAGACGGTCCACGTATAAAGACGGCCCCCGCACTGAAAGGGTTAAAATATTTATAATGGCCGTAGACCCATAACATAGGTATTTAAGTGAAGCAGAAAGAGCTGACTAAGATATGTATGATGATTTCAAACTGAAAAACCCCGTCAGCCGTCAGCGCTCAAAGGGTTATGTCAAACCCCGTCAGCCGTCAGCGCTTAAAGGGTTATGTCAAACCCTGTCAGCCGTCAGCGCTTGAAGGGTTATGTGAAACCCCGTCAGCTGTCAGCGCTTAAAGGGTTATGTCAAACCCCGTCAGCCGTCAGCGCTTAAAGGGTTATGTCAAACCCCGTCAGCCGTCAGCGCTTAAAGGGTTATGTCAAACCCCGTCAGCCGTCAGTGCTTAAAGGGTTATGTCAAACCCCGTCAGCCGTCAGCGCTTAAAAGGTTATGTCAAACCCCGTCAGCGCTTAAAGGGTTATGTGAAACCCCGTCAGCCGTCAGCGCTTAAAGGGTTATGTCAAACCCCGTCAGCCGTCAGCGCTTAAAGGGTTATGTCAAACCCCGTCAGCCGTCAGCGCTTAAAGGGTTATGTCAAACCCCGTCAGCCGTCAGCGCTTAAAAGGTTATGTCAAACCCCGTCAGCCGTCAGCGCTTAAAGGGTTATGTCAAACCCCGTCAGCCGTCAGCGCTCAAAGGGTTATGTCAAACCCCGTCAGCCCGTCAGCGCTTAAAGGGTTATGTCAAACCCCGTCAGCCGCCAGCGCTTAAAAGGTTATGTCAAACCCCGTCAGCCGTCAGCGCTTAAAGGGTTATGTCAAACCCCGTCAGCCGCCAGCGCTTAAAAGGTTATGTCAAACCCCGTCAGCCGTCAGCGCTCAAAGGGTTATGTCAAACCCCGTCAGCCGTCAGCGCTTAAAGGGTTATGTCAAACCCCGTCAGCCGCCAGCGCTTAAAAGGTTATGTCAAACCCCGTCAGCCGTCAGCGCTTAAAGGGTTATGTCAAACCCCGTCAGCCGTCAGCGCTCAAAGGGTTATGTCAAACCCCGTCAGCCGTCAGCGCTTAAAGGGTTATGTCAAACCCCGTCAGCCGCCAGCGCTTAAAAGGTTATGTCAAACCCCGTCAGCCGTCAGCGCTCAAAGGGTTATGTCAAACCCCGTCAGCCGTCAGCGCTTAAAGGGTTATGTCAAACCCCGTCAGCCGCCAGCGCTTAAAAGGTTATGTCAAACCCCGTCAGCCGTCAGCGCTTAAAGGGTTATGTCAAACCCCGTCAGCCGTCAGCGCTTAAAGGGTTATGTCAAACCCCGTCAGCCGCCAGCGCTTAAAAGGTTATGTCAAACCCCGTCAGCCGTCAGCGCTTAAAGGGTTATGTCAAACCCCGTCAGCGCTTAAAGGGTTATGTCAAACCCCGTCAGCCGTCAGCGCTTAAAGGGTTATGTCAAACCCCGTCAGCCGTCAGCGCTTAAAGGGTTATGTCAAACCCCGTCAGCCGTCAGCGCTTAAAGGGTTATGTCAAACCCCGTCAGCCGTCAGCGCTTAAAGGGTTATGTCAAACCCCGTCAGCCGTCAGAGCTCAAAGGGTTATGTCAAACCCCGTCAGCCGTCAGCGCTTAGAGGGTTATGTCAAACCCCGTCAGCCGTCAGCGCTTAAAGGGTTATGTCAAACCCCGTCAGCCGTCAGCGCTTAAAGGGTTATGTCAAACCCCGTCAGCCGTCAGCGCTTAAAGGGTTATGTCAAACCCCGTCAGCCGTCAGCGCTTAAAGGGTTATGTCAAACCCCGTCAGCCGTCAGCGCTTAAAGGGTTATATCAAACCCGTCAGCGCTTAAAGGGTTATGTCAAACCCCGTCAGCCCTCAGCGCTTAAAGGGTTATGTCAAACCCCGTCAGCCGTCAGCGCTTAAAGGGTTATGTCAAACCCCGTCAGCCGTCAGCGCTTAAAGGGTTATGTCAAACCCCGTCAGCCGTCAGCGCTTAAAGGGTTATGTCAAACCCCGTCAGCCGTCAGCGCTTAAAGGGTTATATCAAACCCGTCAGCGCTTAAAGGGTTATGTCAAACCCCGTCAGCCGTCAGCGCTTAAAGGGTTATGTCAAACCCCGTCAGCCAGTCAGCGCTCAAAGGGTTATGTCAAACCCCGTCAGCCGTCAGCGCTTAAAGGGTTATGTGAAACCCCGTCAGCCGTCAGCGCTTAAAGGGTTATGTATCCATTCTGATGAAAAAATAGGATATTTCGCAAAAAAACGAAATTAATGGGATTATCGGGTAATTATGTTTTTGCTCTCCTCTCTACAATTTCAAGTAAATCAAATTCAATATTCCAGTCTATATGGACAAAAATATGGGATCAAGTATAGTATTCTACCCCGACCAATCAAATAGTGGCTCATACTGAGACGTGACCAGATCAGCCGTTATTTAGTTGTTATTTAAATTAGGTGGTAAAACATCACAGTTGTGCTTGCAATAGATAATCCCTGGTTTCATATCAACACTAATTACAATCATGTCGGTGAACTATAAACCACGAAAATAATTATCTGATTATAATTATTGATTTTAACAATATGTGACCTATCGGCATTTAATCGGGTAATCAGGCACATGACGAATTTACTTGAAGTGCAGAAATGCCAAAACAAAAAATGAAAATATTTTAGTTTCATTTTTTGTTGTATTGAATCAATGGATAAATAATATACATGATATAGTTAGGCGACAGCAGTGGTTTTCGCTGGATATTTTTGCAGGGAATTCCAAAATAGACGCCATGAATTAATGCCGTCTTGTGAAGCCGGCACGGCATTGGGCCAACGCTTAATGTGTTGGGCCAATGCTTTACTGATCTTAATCACACAGCAGTAAGTCCATCCACCCCAGGGATCTGTGTATACATCACTTGACACTAAACTGTAGATATTGACTCAATGCTGGCCTAATGCTGGTCCACGGTGTACGGCGCTGGGCCAACATTAACCCAACATTGGATGAATGTCACATGCTTCCTGTTACCCTGTACCCTGGGGCTCGCTCCATGCCTCTACCCCGTTCCCTGTCAGAGGACAGGGGTTGTTGACCCAATGCTGGCTTAGTGTTGGGCCAGTGTGGTAGACGGTGGACCAACATTCAGGTAACATTGGGTGAATGTCTGGTGTTTATTGGGTTAATTAAGTAAGGTACCTTGTACCTTGATCCTAGTGCAGGTGTACTGGGATCTCCCTGATCCTAGTGCAGGTGTACTGGGATCTCCCTGATCCTAGTGCAGGTGTACTGGGATCTCCCTGATCCTAGTGCAGGTGTACTGGGATCTCCCTGATCCTAGTGCAGGTGTACCGGGATCTCCCTGACCCTAGTGCAGGTGTACTGGGATCTCTCGCCACCCCTTCCAGATCCCTATCTACCCCCCCCTTCACACCCCATCCCGATGGCCACACACAGCCCCCCGGATCCATATCTACCCTCCCCCTTCACACCCCATCCCGATGGCCACACACAGCCCCCCGGATCCCTATCTACCCCCCCCCCCTTCACACCCCATCCTGATGTCCACACACAGCCCCCCGGATCCCTATCTACCCCCCCCTTCACACCCCATCCCGATGGCCCACACAGCCCCCCGGATCCCTATCTACCCCCCCTTCACACCCCATCCCGATGTCCTCACACAGCCCCCCGGATCCCTATCTACCCCCCCCCCTTCACACCCCATGCCGATGGCCCACACAGCCCCCCGGATCCCTATCTACCCCCCCTTCACACCCCATCCCGATGTCCTCACACAGCCCCCCGGATCCCTATCTACCCCCCCCTTCACACCCCATCCCGATGGCCCACACAGCCCCCCGGATCCCTATCTACCCCCCCTTCACACCCCATCCCGATGTCCTCACACAGCCCCCCGGATCCCTATCTACCCCCCCCCCTTCACACCCCATCCCGATGTCCTCACACAGCCCCCCGGATCCCTATCTACCCCCCCCCTTCACACCTCATCTCGATGTCCTCACACAGCCCCCCGGATCCCTATCTACCCCCCCCCCCTTCACACCTCATCTCGATGTCCTCACACAGCACCCCGGATCTCTATCTACCCCCCCCCCCTTCACACCCCAGCCCGATGCCCCCCCCCCCCCGCGATCCCGCCCCCTGAAAGAACACATGGTTGTGCCATCTCAGAAAACAGGAGCCCTTGTCCCAATGCCGCTTCAATGTTGGGCCAGCGTCTGCGACGCTGGCCTAACATTGATTCGGCATCGGGACAAGGGCTCGTGTTTTCTAGGATGTCAGCTGATCCCAAAACAAGCAGGAGACCCTGGTTTGATTCTGGGCCAACGTAGTAGACGATGGACCAACATCTACCCAGCATCATATGAGTGTATTTTGAGTGCTAGGTTCACCTCCCCCCCCCCCCCTCAGATAACCAGTTAGGAACCCTTCTCGTCTCAAAGCACACTACAGAATAAATACACACTTGAGAATGTTGAGTATTAAGTCAGCCATCCTTAAAAATATGACAAAACAATTCACCAAGTGAACCTTCTGAGGATGGTGAGATAAATGAGATGACACTGCCCTCCAGACACAGGATTCGAAATTCTAGCCCTGGTGGTCTGAGACCGAGCACGCTACCTCTCGATCACAGAGGCTCCCCACAATATTGAATGATTACGAAAATGTTTCTTTGAAACTTGAAGGCCAGAGTGGGGTATACAAATCCCGGTACACAATGAGCAGATGAGCTAAGCCAATAAAAAAATTAAGAATCTCCGTAATTTATTTAATTAGTTTATCAAAGGGGTTCACCAATGTCATGAATACGTTATCTGACCGATAATGGACAGTTACCTGATAATAGAAAGCGCTTTGTTGTGGTTTGTGATGTGGTACACGTTCGGCACTTTGACGGTTCTTTATTTTCTGCTCCATCTATAGAACCCGTGTTGATCCTTGTGGCAGCATTGGCCCAATGTTGGGTCAATGGTGGGTGACCCACCATTGACTCAATATTGGGTAAATGGTAGGTCACCGTCCACTAGCCCAACATTGGGTCAATGGTGGGTCACCGTTGTAGACGGTAACCCACCATTGGCCCAATGTTGGGTCAATGGTGGGTCACCGTTGTAGACGATGACCCACTATTGACCCAATGTTGGGTCAATGGTGGGTCACCGTTGTAGACGATGACCCACTATTGACCCAATGTTGGGTCAATGGTGGGTCACCGTTGTAGACGATGACCCACTATTGACCCAATGTTGGGTCAATGGTGGGTTACCGTTGTAGACGGTGACCCACCATTGACCCAACATTGGGTGAAAGCTGACCAGTAGCCTTTACCAGTCATTGCATTGATGTTTGTTTAAGGCTGATTATTGATGCAGTTAAGGATATATTCAGAACCTGCCGGATGACATCTTGTCATCCCTGAGCAATTTGCGCCGGGGTGGGGGGGGCGAATTCCAAGGTCAAAGGTCGATGTCGAGGTGAGAAAAAGTGTAATACCTCTTGTTGTGTAGTTTCGACTGAAAAAAATCATTTCTTATATTATTTTCATGATTCAATCTAATCTTCAAGGTCAAAGGGTCACCGGATCGAATCCCGAGCCTGACAGTTATTAACCAAAGAGACCAAAGGGTTTTTTCAATTTGAAATTATCATATCAATCATGACCTTAGTTTCACTGAAAGGGTTAAGTCGGCCCCCGCACTGAAAGGGTTCACTGACGACGCTGGCCCAACATTAAACCAGCCATCTTGTGTTTACTGGTTGGTGGCGAGCACATTTAACTTACTATATTACTCTATAGCTGTGGCTTTGCGATCGTGGAATTAACACTTTCAGTTCGGGAGACGTCAGAATCTGACGTCCAAGCCTATAAAGACATCAGATCCTGACTTCTAATGTCGATCCCCGCGCCGAAAGGGTAAAACATATTTTATAATGCAGTATAGCCATAACATATATATTCAAATGAAGCGGAAACAGCTAAGACTTTTACGATGATTTAAATTGAAAAAAACGCTTTGGTTTCCAAGGGTTATACAAACATATGACAGCGTTGTAGGGTTAGGTGCTTTCTTGGTTAAATCCTCGCCATTTCTCCCCATATGATGCTTTAATGCATCGTGAGGGCTTAAAGGGTTAGGTAACTTAGTGACCCAAGGGTTAATGTTAGTAATTAAATACCTGAGTGTCTCAAGGGTTAATGCTCTTAATATAGTAATCACATATTATTGACATTTAAAGGCCTAACTGTGTTAAGTCCGTTTAATGAGCATGTCTGCTTACCAATAGGCCTATATTTGCTGAATTTCAGACTAATCTAGTCTCTATTGGACGAGTCTATGCACAGGCCTACTCTAGAGTCAACGTGATAGATTGATATGATGCTGGGACAATGTTGGTCCACCGTCTACGAAGCCGGCTCAACATTAGCCCAACATCGGCTCAATGTCTGACGTTACAGCCTGTGTGTGTGGGAGGCACCCTATACCCCCTGACAGCCTGATACTATATGACGCATCTATGTAACCTTAAAGAGCTTAAAGAGTCAATCTGTGACGTCTAAATAATAATATAAGTGTAAAAATTGACCTGGGAGCTTAAAAGGTCAATCTGTGACGTCTAAATAATGATATAAGTCGGGGCGTCAGAATAGACGTTCTGACGTCCCGACTTTAGACATCAGAATCTGACGTCTAAAGTCGGGACGTCAGAATCTGACGTCTATTCTGACTTTTGAAGTCGATCCCCGCACGCTGTAAGAATCTGACGTCTACAGACGTGAGATTCTAAAGTTGGGCGTCAGATTCTGACGTCCCGACGTCTAAAGTCGGGACGTCAAAATCTGACGTCTATTCTGACTTCTAAAGTCGATCCCCGCGCTGTAAGAATCTGACGTCTACAGACGTGAGATTCTAAAGTTGGGCGTCAGATTCCGACGTCCCGACGTCTAAAGTCGGGACGTCAGAATCTGACGTCTATTTTGACTTCTAAAGTCGATCCCCGCGCTGTAAGAATCTGACGTCTACAGACGTGAGATTCTAAAGTTGGGCGTCAGATTCTGACGTCCCGACTTTAGACGTGAGATTCTGACGTCTAAAGTAGGGACGTCAGAATTTGACGTCTATTCTGACTTCAGAGGTCGATCCCCGCGCTGAAAGAATCTGACGTCTACAGACGTGAGATTCTGACGTCTAAAGTCGGTACGTCAGAATGTGACGTCTATTCTGACGTCTAAAGTCGATCCTTGGGCTGTAAGGGTTAAAGGGTTACGCTTTGCTGTCTAAATAATGTACATGGGGTGTAAAGGGTGCAGAGAGTGCGGGCTGATATCTGATCCCTGCATGAAACAGGACGCTGACCAGGGATTGTTTGATGACCCCTAAAGACCCCTGTGCCTCCTAATGACCCCTGTCACCCCTAATGACCCCTGTCACCCATAATGACATTCTATCAGATGAACGAACAACAAACACTTTCTTTCTCCAAAATCAGCTGGCTTTTCAGCTTCAGTATAATAATATCGTATTTACAAACCAGGAACATATTATTAATTGTAATAATATTAACCTGGGTCTTTTTCATATAGCGGTACTCTCTTTGTTTTTCAATGGCAGATAGAACACAATACGGACACCCAATGTTAGATGAATGTTGGCCGACCATCACAACGCTGGCCCAACATTCATCTGACATTGGGTGAACGTTCCCACACTTTTTAAAATACAAATTTGAAGGATTTTCAAGGACCTTTCAAGGATTTCTCAATATTTTTCAAGGACCTTTTTTGTGCATGTTAAAAAATTGGTTGGCGGATTACAAAAATAATTCGTCCCTTAATCATGTTAATGTCTTATTCGTGTCAAATTACAGACTGCAGTATTAGATTTAGCGTTTGTAAGAAATGACTATTATTGGGATTATTTCCGAGATTGAGTTATTGAGATATATTTGGCAGTCGCGCAAATTTCTGACCGGTTTTGTTCACTAATTAATTCTGCTCTGCAAAGTTAAAAGGCGGTATCTGCTTGATTGTAAAGTAAGTAGATACTGTCTTTTGACTTTGCAAGGCAGAATTTTACTTGGGCCTATACTCATACTTGGCCTATGCTCCTGGAAAAATAACCATGATAACAACTGGATGACGGGCTGTGGTATGGTGGGCCCACTCTACTGCTGGTAAAATAACAACTGCATGACGGGCTGTGATTAGCTGATTCCCTCATGTGACAGATCTATTCTGCTCTGCAAAGGCAAAAGGCAGTATCTGCTTACTTGTAAAGTAAGCAGATACTGCCTTTTGCCTTTGGACGGCAGTATTCTTTAATAATTGATCTGATATTCATTATTTTTATTATTCATTTGATAATGTGGCATATAGACATAATGGTGTATGACTACTGGTGCGATCTTATCAATAGATTAAGAATTAGATTGAGAATTTAGGTGTTTACCAAAAAATATGTGGTGAAATAGATCTATACATACGTTTTACATGGGTCCTACCTATATTACATATACCGAGCTAAAAAAACAACAATATCATTATTTCCATCCTAAGGAAAGTTTTGTTGAAAAAAAATTTCTTTATACATACATATTTCACTGAAATCTATTAACAGTGTAAGCCTCAAATTGATAACATACCTTAACGCTCAAAGAGTCAATGCGGACACTAAGCGACTTACAGAGCTCAAAGAGTCAGCAGTGAGAGACAATATGGAGCTTACAATCAATTTATATACAATTAGCATGATTAGCAGTTATTTTGTATATAATATTTAAAATGTAATTATTTTCATAACAAATTTGATGTGTGCTTATTTTTTTGAGTCATTCCTCATGATCAACGTAATTCAGCCCAAAATTAGCTTCTCCATCAACAGGTTGTTTATTTCAAAAATAATTCTGAGATTAAATCACAATTTTGCAGGAAACATTTTTGTAGGCCTAGGCCTACCCCCATGCAATGACCCCAGTACCCAGAAACATAGGGTAGTCCTAATGTCCGTGTGATGTTCTTCCAACCTGCCATTTCCTTTTCATTTATTTTTTGAATGAGAAAAGACAAACAGCAGTAACTGCTTACTACTCAAGTTATCAGTTACTACTGTTTGCCGTTACCCACCAGTATAGTATGACCTATACTACTGTAGCTCATAAGGCTTCATATTTATGACCAAGGAATATATATACTAGTAGGCCTACGTCTAGATTCCTTGTAAGAGACAGATTATTGACCAAAATAAAATAGGCAGGCACACACCAGTCAGATTGAAACTTCGCCAATGTTGTCCCAATGTTTGGCCATCATCTGCGATGCTGGCCAAACATTGAGACAACGTTGGTACTGAGACACATGGCACTACTGTGACCTTATACTAGCTACAATACACACCACCCTCACACCACCACTGTGACCTTATACTAACTACTATACACACCACCGTCACACCACCACTGTGACCTTATACACACACACTGTATACAGACAGAGAACCAACGCCAGCTAAACTTCAGAGTTTGAAACTAAAAAAAAACACATTCTCAGAATAGATGCTGATTTCATGATGGATGATATATAAAATATGGTTATCGTAGAGTTTAGTGCTCTGTTTAGAAGGCAATGCTGTGCTTGTGAATAGACGTAAAAAGCGTTATTATCAGGTAGGTGTTCTATGTTCTGGAGTTATGATGATGCCAGGAGACTCAAGCCACCTGTCAATCACATCTATACACGCCCACACACGTGACTGATACGACCAATCACATCACTTCAACCTATGTCATCTCGGGGGATCTCGTGTTTACAATGAGATAGGACGGGAATTAATTTGTTATTTTAATTATCTACACTGCGCCAGATATTATCTGGGAATGAATAGACCTATATTACTACTACTGATTTATAGCCTATGTCAATATTATTTTATATTATTTATATTATGATTAACGGCTGATGACCTATCAAACTATTTGCATATGCCCCCCCCCCTCTCATAGACCTACACAATATGACATATTGGTGCCAATTGATACTATAATAGATTATTCGGGGAATCAAAGGGTTAAAGCCTTAACCTCATACATCTCTACCTGACTTTGGTATCAAAGGGTCGTATCTGTCATATATAACGACATGGTACAAAAACTGATTATAGGAATCAGACGGTTCAATAACTGAACTAGTACAGCGTCACCTTGGTATCAAAGGGTGGCTAGATTATAAAGTGACTGAGACGACCCTTTAAGGACAAGATGACGAAGTGTTCCAGATACAGGTCCTACTGCCTTGCAAAGGCAAACAGTGGTAACTGCTTATTTTACAAGTCAGCAGTTACTGCTCTTTGCTTTTGACACCCCAGACACTGGTCCTACTGCCTGACAAAGGCAAACAGTGGTAACTGCTTATTTTACAAGTCAGCAGTTACTGCTGTTTGCCTGTGACACCCCAGATACTGGTCCTACTGCCTGGCAAAGGCAAACAGTGGTAACTGCTTATTTTACAAGTCAGCAGTTACTGCTGTTTGCCTTTGACACCCCAGATACTAGTCCTTCTGCCTGGCAAAGGCAGACAGAGGTAACTGCTTATTTTACAAGTCAGCAGTTACTGCTGTTTGCCTTTGACACCCCAGTTACTAGTCCAACTGCCTGGCAAAGGCAAACAGAGGTAACTGCTTATTTTACAAGTCAGCAGTTACTGTTGTTTGCCTTTTATGCGCCATGTGGTCTAACCAGGGCCAACCTTTATACAAAATGTCTTTATCATGTTTATTATTAGACTCTACTTATATTAATGTAAAATGTCATGCCCTGCTTCCCTGGACAGTCAAATTTTGAGCCAGGTCGTCCTTATGGAGTTCTATGGGGCTGTGCCATTAAATTGAATACAAGGTTATTCCGCCTGCAGCTGTTTGTCGTTCATTTCTCAGTCAATAATTTTATTCACCGATTTTCATGAAATTTTGCAAATATCATATTTCAACGGAATTCCAATATCCATGCAAATTTCATAAACTTATATGCAGTATTTCAAAAGTTAGACCATTTGACATGTAGTAAATTTAATTTATAAACCCAACACACTTGTTCTACAATAGTCTAATTGAATATTCAAAATTCAATATAATTTTGCGAAATGTTTACTTATGTTAAAAGGGTTTGACTAGAAAATGGGCCATGAAGGAAAAATGTCAAGGAAATCGGGTCAGAATTGACAAGAAACCCACATATTCAGCAAAATAATCACGATAATTTATGTCGCTCAGTTTTTTTTTTATAAACTATAGCCATGCACCATAGTGTAGGCCATAGGCCTAACCAACAAACACGCGACGTTGGGCCAATGTTGGTTTAATGTTGGGCCGACATCGCACATTCCACGTTGCACCCTGTGATCTATAGGCCTATTATTAGACCCAGGCTATAGATCTATATTTTGTGCCGAACTTAATTTTTCAAAAAATGTTGCCGTTGGGCTTACTAGTAGGCCTACATAGGGCTAGGTTATAGACCAGCAAACACGGGACGTTAGCCCGCTGTTGGCTTAATGTTGGCCCACTGTCTACAACGCTGGCCCAACGTTAACCCAACAACATAATGACAAGTAGCCTATTGCTAGGCCTAGGCTATGGTGATTAATGTGCTTGATTAGTTTAATATTATAATATTATTAATACTATATATGTACAGTATAATAAATATAGTAAGTATAGCCTATATAATAATTGAAATGCGTTGTACAGCGTTTCACTTTTTCTCTGAACATTTTATGTGCAGCGAATTCTAAATTTAGACAATTTAAACATTTCAGCACAAACAATACCTTCTTGTCTTATATGGATACAAGTAGTGTCCACTTTATCATTCATTTATATTACATGTCTCCAAAATCTTCACTTGTAATAATGTGTGTATCAACTGAATGTTTGATTTAAATGACATACTTAAATGTTACCATGGTTACTGTGTATATTGTCCACATAAACCTATATAATATATGTGACAATAATTTTTTTGACCAATCATATAAACTGTACTGTATAACATAATAGGTATATGTAAGCTCAATAATCTGTACAAATATCCATATAGTTATTGTCGACATATATTATGTTTATTATTTCTTAATTAGACTTGATGCCCAGTCTGGTCGTGGTGTAAATGATACCGTCATTTTCTATAGATTTCACCTTGTTATATTTTACAGGTTTGTTTTCACCCAGTAACTTATAGTAGTCATACACCACCACTTGTCCCGGGTCAGTCCATGTACCAACATACAGCTTGTCCTGCTGCTGATCCAGATATAAACTATAAGGTGAAGTGATCTTGTCTTTGACCAGACATCTCACGTCACCTCCATCTTTATTGAACAACAACAGCTGGTCGTTACCCCAATCAGCCACCAGGTATCTGTTCTCTGAGTCTCTCACTACACCACGGAGACGAGACAGTGCTACACCACATGCCGTGTCTTTATGACGTCTCTGCTGAGCTCCCTGTCCATCAATCCAGATGATCTGCCTTGAGTGGCCGTCAGTAACAATGTAGCCACCAGAGGGATCTGATGACAAGTACCACGGTATAACACCAGATGGCAGCTTGATCGTGTTGATCTCATCTCCTGAACTGTTATACACGTGAAGACTGGCATTATGTGGATCTGCTACAACCAGGTTATTATTGTGATTTACACAAAGTCCACACGGCATGTAGTTGAGTTGTTTACTGTGTGTGGTGCCGAGTGTACAAGTGTCACCTGCGCTCTGTACAGGAATGTAATATAAACAGCGTGGATCCCGTGATGTAATGATCAGCTTGTCACCGTCATCCTGTGTCATCACCGTCACATCACATGATGACCTCATTCCATCCACTACGTGTCTCTTCATCAAGTCACCGCTACTACTGTACATGTACAATGCATCATCCTGCTTTACCAGGAATATAGTGTTGTTGTACAGACATATACCTGTCACCACGCTATCAACACCAAACCTAGTAATTTCTCCTGACTCTGATGTTTGTTGATCAGGCTTGTTACATACAGCACCAGCCACATTTACAGCACCTCCCTCTATAAATGTCGCCTTGTCGATGCCGGTATCGCCCTCTGGACACTGTAACACAGTTGTATGAGAGGTTTCTGTCAGAGTGAGATGATCTACATCAGACATATTGATCTTCTTCTCATCCTGGTCTGATTCATCCATCCACACCACACCAGGTATCTCTGTCCTCCACCTCTTCTCCACAGCTTCCTCCAGGTTGGGCAGGTTGCTCATCTGGTCATACACGCCACCTGTCAGCAGACTGTGACCCAGGAAGCGGAGGCTTTCTAAGTTGACCTCTGCCAGTTGTTGTTCATCTTCTGTTGATGCGGCCACTTTTTCCACCCTCGCTGCTGCTTTCTCTATGTCTGACATCAGCCTCTCCTCCTGCTGAGCCAGCTTCTCTCTAATCTGTTTGAATGTGCTGCTCACCTGTGTCTTAAGGCTGACAATGTGATGTTGAGCCTTATACACCTGTTGCTGAGAGGTCTGTCTGGCCAGATCTACACATTTCAGTAACTTGTCAATCCTCTTTAGTAATGTGTCCAGTCTCTCTTCACAAGGCTTGACAAAGGGACGTAGAGATGTAATATGATGGTCGCTGTGGTCCGTGTCAAAGCATTCATGGCAGATGATCTCATCACATGTCTTACAGTACATGTTTAACATCTGGTTTGGATGTCGGCCACATGGGGGATGTGATTTAGTTGATGCCGTCACCTTGGTTCTAGCTTCTGCTGCTGTTATTGTTTGGTGTTTTCTTGAGAATCGATGGACAGCATGCTCGTCAGTACATGTCTGACATAGATACTCCTGACAAGCTGTACAATATATAACAGCTTCACCCTGACAATCCTCTAGTGAACATTCCACCATCTCTCTATCAGCACTAGCCGTCACTTTCATCTCATCTCCATCGCCATCAGTCTCCTTAGTGATCAGCTCCTTCAAGTTGTCCATGAAGAAGTTTGGAGGCAGATTGGTGAGGTCGCCATCAGGAAGGGTTGTGATCTTTCTACAAATAGGACAGGTTAACTTCTGTGGGTCAGTGGCTTGAGCTATGTACTTCTGTAGACAATCTACACAGAAACTATGGTGACACTGTAGAATACAAGATCTCTGCATGTCCTCCATGCACAGAGTACACTGTAGGTACTCCATCAGGACAGACTTCTTCACACTGGCCATGGTCAATGACTCAATCTAAAACAAACAAAGGGAATTGTTAGATAAATTGTATAGAATATTCCTACTCAATAAGACATATCTAAGATGGTTTTTAGTGAGACAATCCTACTGGATAAAAACCTAAAGCGATACCTATCATTGTGTTTGTTTCTATAACTGAATGTTCACGAGTGAAAAAACTCAGTTTATATTGAGGGTGCTAACGCATTGATTTAACTAAAATGTGTATGACCCTTCCACTAATACTCCTTGTCGGCGACATATACCTTGTTGTTTATTCAAGTCAAAATTGAAGGTGATTTTTTGTATGATTCCGTGACAATTGTGATATTCATCCTCTCAATGCCAATCATAGCAATACCGCGACAGAAGGAAGCCCGGAGTCGGGATAATGCATTGACACAATGTTGTTTTAATGTTGGCCCGCCGTCTTCGATATCGGCCCAACAATAAAACAACATTGGGTCAATGCCTTGTGTTAGTTGAGAAACCTTCAAACAACAGACATTGAACCAATGGTGGTTTACTGCTGGAGCACCCTCATCAACGCTGGCCCAACATTCAACCAACATTGGTTCAATGTGGTTTACAGCTGAACCAACATTCATCTAACATTGGTTCAACGTGGTTTACAGCTGAACCAACATTCATCTAACATTGGTTTAACGTGGTTTACTGCTGAACCAACATTCAACCAACATTGGCTCAACGTGGTTTACTGCTGAACCAACATTTATCTAACATTGGTTCAACGTGGTTTACAGCTGAACCAACATTCATCTAACATTGGTTCAACGTGGTTTACAGCTGAACCAACATTCATCTAACATTAGTTCAATGTGGTTTACTGCTGAACCAACATTCATCTAACATTCGTTCAACGTCTCATGTTTGCTGGTAGGGTAGACCCGGGTAAGATGACGCACAGGGGAAGATGACTCCCAGCTATAACCTGGGGAAGTCAACATAGCCCCACCTGGTGAAGGCATCATAACTACTTAATAAAATTTCTCGCCACAGGTTATTACGACACAATTTGTTTGGAAGCAAAATTAAAACATTTTAATCCCGTGTTGAATTTCGAAAGGTGCGTGAGAGGGTGATGTTGCGGAAACAAATTTTCAGTATATATTATTATTTTTTTCAAGTAATAATTCTTGACTTATTGCTAAAGCTGTGACAAATTCACAACATACACCATACAGAATACAGTGATATTAATTGGGAGTATTGGTCCATGGTATAACAGCAATGATACGCTCTCGAAGTCTTTGAGGCTTTCTACGATGTAATTTATATCGGCAATTGTAATTAATAATGCGTCATCTTACCCCACACAAAATGGGGAAGATGACTCACACTTGAATGTTTTCTTTTTAATTTATGTTGAAGAATAACTGATATAAAGGTATGTAAATTGTGTATTTAGTAGCATGAGTAAATTACTTAGAAAAAACCCAAATGATTTGACATCTATTTAATAGAAATTTTATATTTATAATTTTTTCATCTTACCCCAAATTGGCGGGGTAAGATGGCGCGGGATATTGATAATATAACATTGCTATAACTTGTTGCAATAGGTGTTTACCAAAAAAATAATTTTGCTAAAAGATGTAGTACAGACAGAAGTTTTTCTAAGAAATATATATCTGCTAGATAGCTTGCACATTTTTAAAAATTTTAAAGTATTTGCTTACATGCGCCGTTTTCCCCCGGTCTACCCTAATTAAGATCTGCTCTGATGACGCTAATGATTCTATGAGGTCTGTTACAGCGCTGTTACAGCTTTGTTACAGAGTTGTTACAGCGTTGTTACAGATCTGGATCTGACTGTTTGTCTCTTCACTATAACATGTATAAATACCAGACATGGTGTCTGGCCCTACGCAGCAAACAAAAAACTTTTGTATAACATTTGTACAATGTTGGGCTAACGTCGAAGACGTTGGGCCGACGTTGTACAAATGTTATACAAATGTTTTGTGTTTTCTGGGTATTGTGGGCTCGTCGTCTGCTACTCTGGCCCAACTTTAACCCAACGACTGCAGTACATTTGGTCATACGAAAAATGACACCGTTTGTGAACACCTTTTGTACTAATTTAAGTGGAAAGGTGTCTGGTGGGCGGAGCCACAGACCTAGAGGCGGGGCTTGGTGCTACACATGACTCAATACTAATACACTCTTGGGATCGCTTCACAATTTGTTTCTGTCACGATTTCGTTTCCTCTTTTTAAGGTTATGGAAGTATCGAAATCACTAACTCTAAATAATACAGGTTAAGTTTCAGTTGACAAATGTGTTATGTCAGTGTATGTAGGTCATGTCATATGACAGGCAATGTACATCGATCGAGAGATCATCACAGTTACTATAGTCATGCGGCCCCTAGGGGCCAATGTAGGTCATGTCATATGACAGGCAATGTACATCGATCAGAGATCATCACAATTACTATAGTCATGTGGCCCCTAGGGGCCAATGTAGGTCATGTCATATGACAGGCAATGTACATCGATCCAGAGATCATCACAGTTACTATAGTCATGCGGCCCCTAGGGGCCAATGTAGGTCATGTCATATGACAGGCAATGTACATCGATCAGAGATCATCACAGTTACTATAGTCATGCGGCCCCTAGGGGCCAATGTAGGTCATGTCATATGACAGGCAATGTACATCGATCCAGAGATCATCACAGTTACTATAGTCATGCGGCCCCTAGGGGCCAATGTAGGTCATGTCATATGACAGGCAATGTACATCGATCAGAGATCATCACAGTTACTATAGTCATGCGGCCCCTAGGGGCCAATGTAGGTCATGTCATATGACAGGCAATGTACATCGATCGAGAGATCATCCACAGTTACTATAGTCATGCGGCCCCTAGGGGCCAATGCACAGGCCCACGTTTTAGTGTATGGAGCATTTAATGTTCAATTCAAAATAACATAATTCAGCGTGTAGTGACCCCCATCCCCAAGAGATGAGATCATCAGATTGCTATATTAACATTCTCAGTATGACGTGTCTCATGTATTAACCCTCTGTGGACCAGACCATATTTTCTCCATGTTAACCGTCTGATGCCTAGAGTATTACATCCTTATTTTCTAAGCCTTTGTGGACCAGAGTATCACGTGTAATAACCCTCTGTGGTCTAGGGTATCACGTTTCTAATGTATTAGCCCTCTGTGGACTACACTATCATTTTTATATTATTTGAACCTACTGATGCCTAAATCATCACATATGTTATTTATTAACCCTCTAGAGGCTAGAGTATCACGTGCATTAACCCTCTGAGGTCCAGAGAGCCGATAGTATCACGTGTCTCGTGTATTAATTTACCCTCTGTTGATTAGATTATTATATTAATTATATATTAACCTTTAATGCCTAGAGTATCACGTGTGTCATGTAATAACCCTCTGTGGGCTAGTATATCATATTTCTCCTATGTTAACCTTCTGATGCCTAGATTATCATATTTGACCTATGTTATCATTCCTAAGACTAGAGTATGACATGTATTTATTAACCCTCTGCAGATTAGAATATTTAATAATTAACCCTCTGGGGTCTAGAGTATCACTTATCTTATGTATAATCCTCTGTGGACTAGATTATCATATTTTTGTTATATTAATCTTCTGATTCCTACAGTAGACAGTTCACATGTTGTATTTACCAACCCTCTGCGGACTAGAGTATCACATGTCTCTAGGGGCTATAGCCTATCATGATTTACGTCTCAACACTGTGCGTGCTAGATACTTAATACACCCATTCTCAGTGTTCTGTCTCCCACTCTACGGATGGCAGTGTAAATAATTATATGTGTCTCATGTATTAACCCTTTGTGGACTAGATTACCATTTTTCTTTCGCTCTCATGGTACCAAAGGGTCGGGTCTGCCGACCTTTTGTTTCCATTGGATCTGAATAAAGTGCTTTGTTTCATTCTTCCTTGTCGAGCCGAAGGGCAGCATCTGCTTACTTTACAAGTGTGCAGTTGCTGCCTTTTGGCTCTGCACAAGCTGTATCGATATAATATTATTATAATATCATGACAAGCTAGTCTACATTATTGTTGGGACGACTGTCTCATTATCATTTTGCTGTATATTTGAAATAAATTTGTATAAATCCATCTACATTTTTGCGCGTTTGTAGATATTTATTATGTAATCATTGGTACAATATCGTTTTCTTCATAATCATTGACCCCTTTCCAACTTGAATATCTTGAAATTCTTTGTTCTTGTGTGAAAGGTGGCCATAGTGGTAGCGGCTTTTTTTGTCTTAGCTATAGTCTCCTGACTATTATTTGTACTTTTCACTTTATTTGTAATTAATTATGTTAGGTCAAATAAAGCTTCTTCTTCTTAACCTTTTGATGCCTAGAGTACCATGTCTTATTTTTTAACCCTATACATGTAACACATGTATCAACCCTATGCAGTCTAAAGTATCGTGTAGCCCATGTATTAACCCTTTTCCATGCGGAATATTCCTGGACTAATCGTTCATTATTTGCGGAATTAAATTGTAAAAAATGACTAATTTCAGGTCATATTTACATCATTTGGATAGGCTTCCATCACATCCTAAGGATACCAAAAGGGATATCAATGTTGGTATGGACTGGGGTTAGATTATTCCCGCATAGTACATCAAGGTCAGACCAAGGTCATTTCAAGGTCATCCCAAGGTCAAGTCAAATGCAAATTAAAAAATATATCACATTTTGTACTGTTTATTGCATTCTACTGAAGATCTATACGTTGGACATTAGTATATACTGTTTAATTTCAGCTGATCACTCTCCCCATACATGTTAGGGTTGGTTATTAACATTCCGGAGTCAAAGGGGGGGGGGTGGTAGTAACCTTCTCTGAACTTTTCTAGGTCATCTCGGATAAAAGTGTGCAATTTATTTATTCTTGCCTATAACATGTATAATACAACTGGGTATGAAGGGTGACATGGTCTGGAGTTGCTTTTTACCATCTTGCCGTATCAGGTCTGACCGTCAGACTACCAGTCTGACCTTGACAACAGGTGTGTGTGAAGCGGGTACGAAAATAAGGGGTGCGAGCAACATGAATATTCATTATGACGTCACCGGTTTACTGACTGTAGCGTGGAGGTCACACTCAGGTCAGATTGTTTGGGCCGCCTGAATCAACTGTGCATTGGCCAGGGAGGAGGAGGGAGGAGGGGGGTTCTGAACTCATAGCACATATACGGGTTATCCAGGTTCTGCCGGTGGCAGACAACTGGATAGATGAAGATGCTTTTTACCCGTTTACAAGTTTTAGTACCATGACAAGACACGCCAAGGTCATCTCAAGGTCATTTTAAATGGGCTCACAAATGATGAAAATTCTAATTTTGCATAGTTTTTGCCAATTTGACCTTGAAATAACCTTGAGGCTACCTTGGTATGACCTTGAGAAGATACTTGTTTAAATAAGAATCCCAGAGCATGTTATTATTTCTGACTATACATGGGTCATGTTTGTAAAATCAGAATAATTAGTCACTACAAGTACCCCCTCCCCACGAATTAAAGGGCGGTTAAACAGGTTATGACAGAATTCCAGCGTTTAAGGGGTTAATAAGGGGTTGATACCCCCCCCCCCCCTCCCGAAGTAAAACAGGGGTAGATTCTACATACATGGATTACAAAATGACATCTGAATGCTCCCCAACATAATTTGGTGGCAATTCACACACATGGCTTTGTCAGTACCAGTACTGGACTTACCAGTGATGACCTGTAACTGAACATATTCCCGGCTGGAGTCTGGGAGCCGCAAATAAGGAGCGCTTTCGGATCCCGGCTGGACCCGCATGGAAAGGGTTAACCCTCTGTAGACTAATACATATTTCTTCTATGTTAACCTTCTGATGCTAGAGTATCACATGATTCATTTGTTAACCCTCTGGAGGCTAGAGTATCACTCCCTGGGGGTCTAGTAGGTCGAGAGGATCACTTGTCTAAAATATTAACTTTCTGTGGGCTACATTATCGTATTTATCTTTATCGTATTTATCTTCATTTTAACCTCCTGATCTTCTGGTTACTGGATCATCATATGTTTTGTTTTTTTAAACCTGGCTAAAGTATTACGTGTATAACCGTTTAGGGTCTAGAGTATCACATGCCTTATTTATTACCGTACACTTATTACTGGAGGAGCTAGGTAGGGTTCAGTAGGACTGTCGAGGTCCATTAGGTTTGACTTTAAAATTTGATTATATAATGTCTGGAGATCCAAAAAAGTTTGAAGTCATGTTTCGGCTCATGGTCATTTGACTTCAATATGGGGTCAAAGGTCACAAAAATCGATAAAAATTAAATCTCCGTTACATAGTCATATTTATACTCAAATTTTCGGAAATTATATGCTGATTGCCGACGTTGTACAAATGTTATACAAATGTTTTGTGTTTTCTGGGTATTGTGGGTTCGTCGTCTGCGACGCTGGCCCAGCTTTAACCCAACGACTGGAGGGTCCTGGTGCTGTAACTCGAAGCAGTCGCTAATTTTCCGTTTACGTCTGACATACCGCAAGCCTAAAGGCAGTCCATATTTTAAAAAAGTAGCGTAACTCGAAGCATGCGTTAAGCAGACGTTAGACATGCGTTATGTAGTCGTTAGCAAAGTGTAGCTCGAAACTTTACGCACACGGCGTACATGTGATATTATGTAATACTACGGTGGCCCGTAACAGACAAACAAAATAACAAGTTATCCCAGACAACACTAGACGTTGACCCACGGCTGATATAGTGTTGTACCATCGTCTGCGACGCTGGCGCATCGTTAAACCAACATTGGGTGGACGCCTCATGTTGTTGTTTTTGTTATGTAATTAGAAGCAAACGTTTGACAACATATATATTTCGATATTATTCCGCACTCTGTGGATTTAAAGGTCCTATCAGCAGCTTTTAAACGTGATAAATAGTTCATAATGAATCCCCAGTGGACCATTTTAGGATTCAACGATTCACACACGCCAGTGGAAAGAAAATTATAATGCAAATTAACACAAATTCATTTTGAATAAAGCATATTGATTTCACCATAAAATATCGTCTATGTATCTAAATACCATGAATTTCACATCACAGCTCCTAGCAAAATTGTCACGTTCTGCCAAATAGTGAAGGCCCCGAAATATAACGCAATCATTCAACAATACCATACTATATCAATAGATCAGAGGCTGTGATCTGGCAAAAAAATATTTAATAAAATTCCAAGTAGCCTACTGTATGTTACATTTGGCCATTGATTCTCGTCAACGCGCTGGAAACGAAAATAGGCGACCGAATACTACGTTAGGGCCGATTGAAATTAATGTAAGCGCTGTAGCCCCCTATTTAGGCCTATCGTTTTAACTCATTGCTATAGGCATTTACATGAACTCCAGGAAATTTAAAATGTAAATCATTGACACATAGATCTAGCCTGACCCATGCTAGGCCTATAGCATACAGTGCACCAGTTTCATTTTGTCAATTTTATTTAGTCGATTACAGAAAACCACACTTTATGTATGTTTACATTTTACTTTAAATTGATAGAAAAAGGATTACATCATAATTAGAGTTTTTAGAAGCATGGTAATACCCCCCCCCCCTACTAGGTTTATTGATTTGTTTTTAGAAGCATGGTAATACCCCCCCCCCTCTACTAGGTCCATTGATTTGAACCCTCAACCACACGACGTAGCTTCTCTAATGTATGAACCGCTGTATCATATTAGTAATAACACAAGAAAATATTTGTTGCACAATATTGTATGTTTATAGTCCTAAATGGTGGAATGTGTAACATGGCCTAAACAATAATTATTATAATTATTTAATGCTGGCACAGAGTCGTTGATTATGGGCTATCATTAAACCAACATTGGGTTTTCGTGCATATGCCTACTGGCATATACCACTAGTCTATGTAGGCCTATCGTGTAAATGAAATATGTACTGACACTCGTTAAATATTGATGGATGAATGTTATCGTTTATCAATTAATGTTAATTCTGTATATTGACGAAAAATAAATAAGCTACTCGTAACTTATTCCCAGCAAACACGAGACTTTGTCCCGATGTTGGTTTAATGTTGGCCCACCGTCTTTGACGCTATCCCAACATTAAACCAACATTGGGCCAATGGCTCGTGTTTGCTGGGTTATTAGCAATGTGTTTTTAATAGCTTGCATATTATGAGGTGATCAGGCGTACGCCTTAATCTGACAGAATATCATGCCGCACGTGAATTGCACGAATTACTTGACTGTTTTTTTTATATGTCAACCGTTTTGTCTAAAATCTGTAAATTTGTCGTTCAAACAACTAATTATATTTGCCTTTGAACTTATGCAATTTAAATATTAGGCATTTACATTATTTATTTCGATTTAGGATACATAATATACAAAAAATATATTGTTACATTTTATAATTAGGTAGACGTGTTTCCGTTTAAAATCTAATTCGTTTTGGTTAATCCAACCCACCAACACTTAGGCACGCAGTGCACATCATTTCCTACGGCATGTACTTTTTTTATGTTTGTAAGGCACTCAGAAAAAAGTATAATATATTGTATTGTAAACTACCACTGCTCATTCTGTTACACCGTAATACAGTCATTCACTCCAGGCACAATTTTCTTCATCAGGCATAATGACCTATATTTGACCTTCCAATTCAAAATGGTTACCGCCAGCATACAAACAAAACGTTATTTTTTATCCATCTGAACTATAATATAGCAAAGAACATATTTAATGGAAATCTAAAAAAAGAGACTAGGTAATACGGCCGATTAGATTACAAGGCATTAAGCAGAGTAAATTCTAACATACTTTTATGCGCTTAGTATTTAGAATTTTAATTGTAAATAAATAAAATTAAGACCATCGTGGATTTCACCTATTACATAGGTCAGACGATAAAAAATAAACATCAGAAATGTGCATTGCGGCAACCCAGTCATGCAAAACCATAGGTTGAGCATTCCCAATTGTCCATATGAAGTTGAATGTCGCGGCCATTGTGGATTATTTCGTTAAAATTTACTCGTTAGTAACGTTTATTCGTGGCCCACTAAATTACTACAAATGAGTCATATATTATCGTCAGCATATTTCGAGGAATAATTATAGTAGCAGTAAGTATATAACTGGTGAACAGTTGGTTTTATATTATACTGTCATATGCCCTATACTGTATATCTGTTAATATTCGCGAGGTTTTAATTTTCGTTAATTTCGCGAGGAGGACAAATTCGCGAATTCAAGAATCTCGCAAAAAATATTTTTATAATAGCGATACTAAAGAAAAATGAAAATTTGCGAATTCTAAACTTCGTGAAAAGTCCCAAAATGAAATGAAATGAATGGGGTTTAGGCCACCTTTGTGCACATATAGGCTAAACTGGGCCAGAAGAACCTCCTAAGGATGGTGAGATGAATGAGATGGCACTGCTCTCCAGACACAGGATTCGAAATTCGAGCCCTGGCAGTCTGAGGCCGCGCACGCTACCTCTCTGCCACGGAGGCCCCCCACAATATTGACTCTTTACGCGTGAGCGGAGAAGAAACATTTTGTTTCATTGAAACTTGAAGGCTAGAGTGGGATTCGAACCTGCGATCTCCGATTTTGGAAGCAGGCAACTTTAACCACTGCACCAGTGCTACCGCTTTGCCCTAAAATAAGACATTTGCAAAAATTAAAAAACGCGAAAATCACCAGAACTACAGTATTTATTATTATATCATTTTAATTCACTAATATGGTTGACAGGCTTTGTAGAGGTCGTCTCCGTTCTCGTCAATCAAAGTTAATAACATATTGGAAAAAATACTCAATTAATATTATTGTTATTGTACCATTTTTGCCTATTTCACTGGAAGTCAAATAAAGATTTAGCCATAACAACGGCTTCAGCACACCCAAATTAGTTAAGCACAAGTAGATAAAAAGATTTACACTTAAATGCAGAGCAAAGCTCAATGTTTCAGATTTCAGCCCAGGCTAAATGCACACATTTTCACAAAAGGCGGCAAATGACATTTATAAATCTAAATACCAGTTTTAGGCATATAAATGTTTATTTAGGCATACACACATCCGAGTTCAGAAAACATAGTTCAAATATAGACACGGCCAATAATTAAGTTCTATTGACCATGTTGATTTTGTTATGTTATGTTATGACCATGTGATCAAAATTATGTTTGAACGTATGTTAAGAGACCACTATTTACTCCACTGTACCATATATCATTGGACCGGTAATTTAATTATCGTTTATATGGTGTATTACATGTATGTATTGGTGAACTAACGACAGACGTTTAGGTAGCCCTACGCCCTATTTCTAGACGGGTTGGGGGTATAAGCGTTTGGCTCCAGGACATTTCGCACCACAGATGTTTCGCCCCCCAAGACGTTTCGCACCCATCTTCAAGACGTTTCGCCCCCGTCGCCGTTCCAAGTTCCATGTTTAGGTCGGCGATCAGATCGATAGCACAATAAATTAAAGTGGCTGAATCAAGGAATGAAAACGGTAAGCGATAGTAAAATGCATGAACAACAAGGTAGCCCAAGTGAGCACGGCTGGGCACACACACATGTCTTTCCTAATAATAAATGGGACAACAATCTTCACAATTTTATGCTGTTTAATAATTTAAAATGAATATCATGCTGATTTATGAATAGCAAGCGAAACGTCTTTCCTAATTATGAAAAGGGTGCGAAACGTCTTTCCAAATTATGACTATAGGGGGCGAAACGCCTTTCTGATTAGGGGGCGAAACGTCTTTCCAAAATATGAAGAGGGGGCGAAACGTCTTTCCTAATATTAAATGGGTGCAAAAAGTCTTTCCTAAATATGATTTGTGGGCGAAACGTCTTTCTGAAATATGGTTTGGGTGCGAAACGTCTTCCTGAACTATGAAGACGGTGGCAAAACGTCTTTTCTATTTATGGAGAGGGGGCGAAACGTCTTTCCTGAGTATGAGTTGGGGGCAAAACGTCTCACTAAAAAATGGTGCGAACTGACTATGGGGTGAAAAGTCTGTGTACCGTTTGGGGGTATATGCGGTCAAAATATAAAGCTCGTCCTTATTTTTTTACAGTAAATATCTTATTTCATGTTTTAGGCATACCAATACTAAGAAAAAAATGGTGTGGGTAAGCTGTGTGTGTGTATGCGGGGGGGGGGGGGGGTGCATGGTGGTAGTATCCTATGGCCTATTGGCAGTTGGTGTAATCGGTAGTACCAAGGAATATAAGACTTCTATATTCTTTGGTAGTACAGCCATCGAAGGCTAACTATGTTTACGCCAAGTTAGCGACTGCTTAATGGGCGGTCTCGACCACACGTTAAAATTGGCGCTCACTTCGGTTTTAACGTGTGCTTAAGGATCATCGTTAATTAGCGCATATATCCAGTTACAGTCAGTAAATTGAAGTTGTGCTTAACGACAATCCTTAACTGACGTGTGCTTAGCGACTGCTTCGAGTTACAGACACCTGGATGTGAAGAAAGGGGGCACAGGGAGGTCGGCTACAGCCAACGACTGGCGGGTCCAAGATGTGAAAAAAGGGGCACAGGGAGGTTGGGTAAATAGGCTAACATAGTAGACTTCTTAGTATTGGGCGAAAATAGGGGGCTCGCCGCTGTTGCCTAGACAGGGCACCTGTCTGGGGCCTGTAACTCGATCTAGTTGCTAAGCACACGTTATATAGTTAAGGACTGTCGTTAAGCACAACTTAAATTTACTGACTGTAACTGGACACATGCGCTAATTAACGATGATCCTTGAGCACACATTAAACCCGCCAATTTTAACGTGTGGTCGAGACCGCCCATTAAGCAGTCGCTAGCTTGGCGTAAACATATTTAGCCTTCAATGGCTGTACTACCGATTACACCAACTGCCAATAGGCCATGGGCTACTACCACCCTGCGTGCACCCTTCCCCATCCCCCCCCCCCCACACACACACAGCTTACTCACACCAATTTTTTTTCTTAGCCTTGGTATGTCCAAACATGAAATGAGATGTTAACTGTAAAAAAATGGGGACGAGCTTTATATTCTTACCGCTGATATGAGGATACCCCCCAACCCGTCTAAAAATTGGGGTAAGGTTACTTAAACGTCTGTCGTTGCTGTTCTAATTTACCAATATTTACATGCAATATACCATATAAACGATAACTAAATTACTGTTATAATGATATATTGCCTGGTATACAGTGGAGTGAATAGTTATCTCCTGATATATCTTCAAACATAATTTTTATTACAAAATAATCAAAATCAACATGGTCGATGGAAGCGACTTAATGGAACATAATTATTGGCCATGTCTATATTTGACCTATGATTTCTAAACCCGGATGTGTATATGCTTAAAAGTGAGTGGTATTTACATTTATAAATGTCATATTTATTTTGAATGAAATAATATTGCCACTTTTTCTAAAAATGTGTGTATTTAGCTTGGGCTGAATCTAAAACATTGAACTTTGCTCTGCATTTGAGTGTACATCTTTTTATTCACTTGTTTCTACTTATTTGGGTGTGCTGAATTCGAACCTCTCGGATAACATTCTCTATTTGGTGACCTTCAACTTCAAATTAACAAAACACAAAATGGCCTCCAAAACGTAAAGAAAACCCCATATTTTCTATAGCTGGCTGCACATGAGAACATTATTAATGGTTTATGCAAGATATTTATTTGGAATTTTTTTTTCAAGCGTCTTAGGAAAGAAATAACCTGGATTTGACATTCAAATCCAAGACGTCTGCCGTTTTTATGGTTCATGGTTCATTTGACTTCCAGATAAAACATGCAAAAATGGTACAATATCATTATTTTTAATTGAGTATTTTTTACCAATATGTTATTAACTTTGGTTGACGGGAAAAGAGACGACCTCTACAAGGCCTGTCAACTATATTAGTGAATTGAAATTATATAATAATTTTTTTTGTAGATCTGGTGATTTTCGCGCGTTTCAATTTTCGTGAATGTCTGATTTTAGTAGGCCTACAGGGCACTGGTGCAGTGGTTAAAGCTTCCTGCTAGGAATGAAATGTTTCTTCTCCGCTCACTCGTAAAGATTTAATATTGTGAGGACCTCCAGGGCCCGAATTTCGAATCATGTGTCTGGAGGGCAGTGTCATCTCATTCATCTCACCATCCTCAGGAGGTTCTGCTTGCCCAGTTTAGCCTATGTGTACACAAAGATTGCCTAAAACCCCATTCAGTTCATTTCATTTTGGAAAATTTCACGAATTCGCGATTTTTTTTTTAGTATAGCTATTATATAAATATTTTTTACGAGATTCTTGAATTCGCGAATTTGTTCTCCTCGCGAAAATTAAAACCTGAGAAATATTACCAGATCCATAGTGCATATGACCTTATTACATAAAAGCAACTGTTCACCAGTTATATACTTACTGCTACTATAATTATACCTCTAAATATGCTGACGATAATATATGACTCATTTGTAGTAACTTTGTGGGCCACGAATAAACGTTACTGACGACTAAATTTCAAAGGAAAAATCCACAATGGCCGCGAAATTCACCTTCATATGAACCAAAACCAAAATGACTATCAAAATGTAGTCTAAAGAGCACTCCTTGTTTTGGTTTGTCGCACGGGAATGCTCAACTTATGGCTTTTGCATGACTTGGGTGCCGCAACGCACATTTCCGATGTTTGATTTTCATTGTCTGACCTATGAAATAAGTGAAATCTACAATGGCCGTAATTTTATATATTTACAATTAAAATCATGACGCACATAGAAGCATGTTAGAATATACTATGTTTAATGCCTTGTAATCTAATATGCCGTGTTACTTAGTCTATTTCCTTAGACTTCCATTAAAAAATGTTATTTACTATATCATAGTTCAGATGGATAAAAAATGATTTTTTTATTTGTGTGCTGGCGGCAACCATTTTGGATTTGAAGGTTTAATATAGGTCATTTTTAATTAGGCCTAATGAAGAAACTTGTGCCTAGAGTGAACTACTGTATTACGGTGTCACAGAATGAGCAGTAGTAGTTGACAAAATAATATATTAGATTTTTTTTCTGAGTGCCTTCCAACATAAAAAGGTATTATCATTACTGAGTGGCTTCCAACATAAAAAGGTATTATCATTACTACATTTTCACTCATTTGAAGTTGTGTCTCGCTACCGCAACCAACAACTTCAAGTGGGTGAAAATTACACATCTCTGCTTAATTTGGGACCAAACATTTGCAAATCTTGATGTCTAAACACACATTTCATTCCAATAAAGTGGTAAACACATAGGACGCGAGCGACACGCGAACGACACGCGACAGATGCGCGAGCGTCGCGCGACAGATCAAAACACATAGGACGCGTTAACTCGCGAGCGTTAAGCGTTAAATAGTAGATCTGAGCAATCAACATCAAAGAATTTTCTAAATTTAATATTTCAATTTGTGCATTCTCGTGATAATTACAGAACTGTCACTTTTGGTCAGTTAAGATTGTTTTTAGAATAAAAACATAGGCCTATAAGGAACATATTTGATCATAAATCTATACAAAGCCAATGATCGAAGCGACATTTGAATTCGCATTAAGTTTAAACTCAATATAATGAGTTAATAACTCGATATAATTATTGACTTCAGAACTCGATATTTTGGCTTTATAACTCGATCAATTGAGTTTTGAACTCAATATATTGAGGTGTCAGCTCGATATATCGAGAAAAGAAACTCAATTTATTGAGTTGTGACAACTCAATATATTGAGTTGTAAACCCAATATATTGAGTTGTCAAGGCTATCTAACGTGTCTAATGAGTTGTGACAATTCAGTATATTGATTTGACAACTCATAATATTGAGTTGTCAACTCTATGAAGTTGTCATAACTCGATATATTTAGTTTTCAACTCGATATATTGAGTTCACAACTCATTATATCGAGTTGTGAACTCAATATATGAGTTCATAGCTCAATATATCTAATAGACAACTCCATATATTGATTTGACAACTCAATATATTGAGTTATCAGCTCGATATATTGAGGAGCCTATTTTCTGCGCTTTTACATTTCGGGATTAAATGTATACGTAATTGAAACAAAGTTTGTTTTACCGAAAACACGTCACCCACACACATTTGCTGGATCACGTGGATGTGTGGGGGTCCCCAATAAATCATCACATGCTGACGTCATACTGTGGATTCACCTCGCGTAAAGCTCGCGTCACGCGTTAAATGTCGCTCCAGAAGTGATCGGTGACGCTCGCGTGCCGCGTGACGCTAGCAAGCTGAGAAAACTGATTAAAAACGACAATAGTCGCGCTTAGCACTTTAAAGGTTAAAATGATGAAAACGATTGTAGTCGATGATCAGTAAATCGATTGTAGTCGATGATCAGTAAATCGATTGTAGTCAATGATCAGTAAATTGATTGTAGTCGATGATCAGTAAATCGATTGTAGTCGATGATCAGTAAATCAAATAACTCAAGTTGAGATGTCTAATTTCTATGATCAAATATATAATAATATGATCAAATAACTCAAGTTGGGTTTGTTTATTTTATCATCAGTAAATCAAATAGGCCGAAGTCAAATTGAGAAATGTCTAATTTTCAGTAATATACTATTTTTTCTTTCATTTGAAGCTGTAAATGGCGTTAGCTTCAAATGAATGAAAACTACATAGATAGGAAGGGTATTCCCCCTGCACCGGCCAGGGGGAATACCCTTCCTATCTATGTATGTTTCGTTATATGAATGAAAAATAGAAAAAAATAATTCCGAATATTTACTCGCCTACTTTGATTCTTTGACAGCTACACACAACTGTTGTCGTTTTTAACCTTTATCCTGCTAATTTAATATATATAAATTTTCACCCACTTGAGGTTGTGTCTCGCTACCGCGATCCACAACCTCAAGTGGCTGAAAATTATTCATATTTGTTTAATTTGAGACCAAGCATTTACATCTTGATGTCTAAACAGTCATTCTATTCCCAATATCAGTGATTTAATCGGCCGATGAAACAGATTAAAAACGACTATTGTCGTGATCAGCATGCAAAGGGTTAATCCATTTGATGGATCGATCAAATCACTGTTATTGGCAATAAAATGAGTGTTTAAACATCAATATTTGCAAGTGTTTGGGCACAAATTAATGAAAGTTAACTTAACAGTTTAGGGTTTAAACTGATTGAAAAAATACGTTTAAAATACGTTCACATTTGGGCGGAGGCTTGGTGTAGTAGGTTGTTACGCTGCCCCTCTGTCTCAGGTCGAACACGCTACCTCTCTGTCACAGAGGCTCCCCACAATACTAGCCTATATCTTTACAAATGTGCGGAGAAAAAACATTTTAGACAAGCAGCGTTAACCATTAGATTAGGCATCGTGTCTATATACATGTAAGAAATGTAAATGTGTTTTTTCGCTACCTGTCGTACATCTACCATGGCAACAGAGTCTAGAATTAGTCAAACCAATAATTACCTTAGATCATTTTCCCGAGCTGACAGTAACAGATAATTTTCCTGAGTTGACAGTAACAGAAATATCAGTTACACTATTATAATTTATAATGGGATTAAAAATTGAAGAATTGGGTTTGTTGATATTGAAATTATCGTTAATTTTTTACCATGACCTTTAGCCGGTTTAGTAAACAATCTTTAAAATCACTGCGGTTATATTATACACACCGATTCGTTAAGCCTATAGGGGGCCTGCCTATGACCAGGACTAGCCCACTTTTATTTTCAATAGCGGATCCCCCGCTTAAGACCCTGCCCCCATATATTCCACGATATTTTCAAAATTTCCCGGTGGAGCATATGTTCTAGCACCCCCCCCCCCCCCCTCGACCATGTATGTGTCTAATTAGTAGACAACAAATACAAGTTACTGTTGTTTGCCTTTGACACCCCAGATACTAGTCTTACTGCCTGGCAAAGGCAAACAGTGGTAACTGCTCATTTTACAAGTAAGCAGTTACTGTTGTTTGCCTATGACACCCCAGATACTAGTGCTACTGCCTGGCAAAGGCAAACAGTGGTAACTGCTTATTTTACAAGTCAGCAGTTACTGCTCTTTGCCTTTGACACCCCAGATACTGGTCCTTCTGCCTGGCAAAGGCAAACAGTGGTAACTGCTTATTTTACAAGTCAGCAGTTACTGTTGTTTGCCTTTGACACCCCAGATACTAGTCCTACTGCCAGGCAAAGGCAAACAGTGGTAACTGCTTATTTTACAAGTCAGCAGTTACTTTTGTTTGCCTTTGACACCCCAGATACTGGTCCCATCCCGATGTCCTCACACAGCCCCCCGGATCCCTATCTGAAAGAACACATGGTTGTGCTATCTCAGCAAACAGGAGCCCTTGTCCCAATGCCGAATCAATGTTGGGCCACCGTCTGCGACGCTGGCCCAACATTGATTCGGCATCGGGACAAGGGCTCGTGTTTTCTAGGATGTCAGCAGATCCCAAAACAAGCAGGAAACCCTGGTTTGATTCTGGGCCAACGTAGTAGACGATGGACCAACATCTACCCAGCATCATATGAGTGTATTTTGAGTGCTAGGTTCATCCCCCCCCCCCCCCCTCAGATAACCAGTTAGGAACCCTTCTCGTCTCAAAGCACACTACAGAATAAATACACACTTGAGAATGTTGAGTATTAAGTCATCCATCCTTAAAAATATGACAAAACAATTCACCAGGCGAACCTTCTGAGGATGATGAGATAAATGAGATGACACTGCCCTCCAGACACAGGATTCGAAATTCTAGCCCTGGTGGTCTGAGACCGAGCACGCTACCTCTCGATCACAGAGGCTCCCCACAATATTGAATGATTACGAGTCAGAGGTGAAGAAACATTTTGTTTCTTTGAAACTTGAAGGCCAGAGTGGGGTATGCAAATCCCGGTACACAATGAGCAGATGAGCTAAGCCAATCAAAAAATTAAGAATCTCCGTAATTTATTTAATAAGTTTATCAAAGGGGTTCACTACTGTTATGAATACGTTATCTGACCGATAATGGACAGTTACCTGATAATAGAAAGCGCTTTGTTGTGGTTTGTGATGTGGTACACGTTCAGCACTTTGACGGTTCTTTATTTTCTGCTCCATCTATAGAACCCGTGTTGATCCTTGTGGCAGCATTGGCCCAATGTTGGGTCAATGGTGGGTGACCCACCATTGACTCAATATTGGGTAAATGGTAGGTCACCGTCCACTAGCCCAACATTGGGTCAATGGTGGGTCACCGTTGTAGACGGTGACCCACCATTGACCCAACATTGGGTCAATGGTGGGTCACCGTTGTAGACGGTGACCCACCATTGTCCCAATCTTGGGTCAATGGTGGGTCACCGTTGTAGACGGTAACCCACCATTGACCCAATATTGGGTGAAAGCTGACCAGTAGCCTTTACCAGTCATTGCATTGATGTTTGTTTAAGGCTGATTATTGATGCAGTTAAGGATATATTCAGAACCTGCCGGATGACATCTTGTCATCCCTGAGCAATTTGCGCCGGGGGGGGGGGCGAAATTCAGGGTCAAAGGTCGATGTCGAGGTGAGAAAAAGTGTAATACCTCTTGTTGTGTAGTTTCGACTGAAAAAAATCATTTCTTATATTATTTTCATGATTCAATCTAATCTTCAAGGTCAAAGGGTCACCGGATCGAATCCCGAGCCTGACAGTTATTAACCAAAGAGACCAAAGGGTTTTTTCAATTTGAAATGATCATATCAATCATGACCTTAGTTTCACTGAAAGGGTTAAGTCGGCCCCCGCACTAGAAGGGTTCACTGACGACGCTGGCCCAACATTAAACCAACCATCTTGTGTTTACTGGTTGGTGGCGAGCACATTTAACTTACTATATTACTCTATAGATGTGGCTTTGCCATAGTGGAATTAACACTTTCAGTTCGGGAGACGTCAGAATCTGACGTCCAAGCCTATAGAGCCATCAGATCTCGACATCTAATGTCGATCCCCGCGCCGAAAGGGTCAAACATATTTTATAATGCAGTAGAGCCATAACATATATATTCAAATGAAGCGGAAACAGCTAAGACTTTTACGATGATTTAAATTGAAAAAAACGCTTTGGTTTCCAAGGGTTATACAAACATATGACAGCGTTGTAGGGTTAGGTGCTAGGGTTAGGTGTTAAATCCTCGCCATTTCTCCCCATATGATCCTTTAATGCATCGTGAGGGCTTGAAGGGTTAAGTACCCTAGTGACCCAAGGGTTAATGTTAGTAATTAAACACCTGAGTGTCTCAAGGGTTAATGCTCTTAATATAGTAATCACATATTATTGACATTTAAAGGCCTAACTGTGTTAAGTCCGGTTAATGAGCATGCTTACCAATAGGCCTATATTTGCTGAATTTGAGACTAATCTAGTGTTAAAGTTCGAAATCGTAGAATATTAAGTAGAGTGTGCTATGCTAATATTCAGGCAATCAATTATTAGAGCTTGACTTGAGTTTTAGCGTTGTACCAACGCCGTACTGACAATGACAGGGAGGCCGGATCCGCGAGGCACTGGAATGTGGACGCGGCCCTCAGGCGATGTGCCTGGAATGTGATGCAGAGAGAAAGTAGGGTAGTGCGGCCTTTTGCCAGTGAGTGTCGTGCGCGCCGTCAACACGGCCGCTGTCAGAAACGGCTACTCACAGAGATTGTGACATTTATCTTTTACAATAGTGTTTTAATAAATAAGACTACCACGTTCTATTATTATCATGTTTACCATCTATGCATGAGACTGAATCCTGTGAAATACTTTTCATCAATAAAGAAGCTTGAAACTGTATTCTTATTCAGACTTCTCCTCGTAAGATAAACGATCCTATATTTAATATATTAAGTCAATTTCCAAATATCCTAATAAAGGGAACTAACACTAGTCTCTAGTGGACGAGCCTATGTAAAGGCCTACTCTAGAGTCAACGTGATACATTGATATGATGCTGTGATAATGTTGGTCCACCTTCTACGAAGCCGGCACAACATTAGCCCAACATCGGCTCAATGTCTGACGTTACAGCCTGTGTGTGTGGGAGGCACCCTATACCCCCTGACAGCCTGATACTATATGGCGCATCTATGTAACCTGGGAGCATAAAGGGTCAATCTGTGACGTCTAGATGATAATATAAGTCTGAAAATGGACCTGGGAGCTTAAAGGGTCAATCTGTGACGTCTAAATAATAATATAAGTGTGAAAATGGACCTGGGAGCTTAAAGGGTCAATCTGTGACGTCTAAATAATAATAGTGTGAAAATGGACATGGGAGCTTAAAGGGTCAATCTGTGACGTCTAAATAATAATAGTGGGAAAATGGACCTGGGAGCTTAAAGGGTGAATCTGTGACGTCTAAATAATAATATAAGTCTGAAAATGGACCTGGGAGCTTAAAGGGTCAATCTGTGATGTCTAAATAATAATATAACTCGGGGAGTCAGAATAGACGTCAGATTCTGACGTCCCGACTTTAGACATCAGAATCTGACGTCTAAAGTCGGGACGTCATCCTCGCGCTGTAAGAATCTGACGTCTACAGACGTGAGATTCTAAAGTTGGGAGTCAGATTCTGACGTCCCGACTTTAGACGTCAGATTCTGACGTCTAAAGTAGGGACGTCAGAAAGTGACGTCTATTCTGACTTCTAAAGTCGATCCCCGCGCTGAAAGAATCTGACGTCTACAGACGTCAAAGCTGTAAGAATCTGACGTCTACAGACGTCAGATTCTGACGTCTAAAGTAGGGACGTCAGAATTTGACGTCTATTCTGACTTCAGAGGTCGATCCCCGCGCTGAAAGAATCTGACGTCTACAGACGTGAGATTCTGACGTCTAAAGTCGGTACGTCAGAATGTGACGTCTATTCTGACGTCTAAAGTCGATCCTTGAGCTGTAAGGGTTACGCTCTGCTGTCTAAATAATGTACATGGGGTGTAAAGGGTCAGAGAGTGCGGGCTGATATCTGATCCCTGCATGAAACAGGACGCTGACCAGGGATTGTTTGATGACCCCTAATGACCCCTGTCACCCCCTAATGACCCCTGTCACCCCTAATGACCCCTGTCACCCATAATGACATTCTATCAGATGAACGAACAACAAACACTTTCTTTCTCCAAAATCAGCTGGCTTTTCAGCTTCACTATAATAATATTGTATTTACAAACCAGGAACATATTATTAATTTTAATAATATTAACTTTGGTCTTTTTCATATAGCGGTACTCTCTTTGTTTTTCAATGGCAGATAGAACACAATACGGACACCCAATGTTAGATGAATGGTGGCCGACCATCACAACGCTGGCCCAACATTCATCTGACATTGGGTGAACGTTCCCACACTTTTTAAAATACAAAATTGAAGGATTTTCAAGGACCTTTCTACCCGGTATGACTGGGCCTAACTCATCTACTGCGCGAGGCCCAGTCACACTGACCGCCATTTTGTTTACAAAGCCAGCTGTGTACGTATAAACGACACTCGCGCAGCCTACCAAAAAACTCAGATGCCAAGAAATTAAGACGAATATTTCAAGTGCCTATAAAACTAGGCCATTTTCAGCAGGCGTAAACTTGTCAACCTATTGGAACTATTACATTTAAAATTTAAAAAATGGAGGTCACTGTGTCAGAGCCTTGCGATGTCATCAGGGTAGGACCTTTCAAGGACTTCTCAATATTTTTCAAGGACCTTTTTTGTGCATGTTAAAAATTGATTGGCGGATTACTAAAATAATTCGTCCCTTAATCATGTTAATGTCTTATTCGTGTCAAATTACAGACTGCAGTATATGATTTAGCGTTTGTAAGAAATAAATATTATTGGAATTATCTCCGAGATTGAGTTATTGAGATATATTTGGCAGTTTTTCTAAAATAATTTTAATCGCGCTAAATTTCTGACCGGTTTTGTTCACTAATTAATTCTGCTTTGCAAAGTTAAAATGCGATATCTGCTTAATTGTATTGTAAGTAGATACTGTCTTTTGACTTTGCAGAATTTTAATTGGGCCTATACTTGGCCTATACTCCTGGAAAAATAACCATGATAACAACTGGATGACGGGCTGTGGTATGGTGGGCCTACTCTACTGCTGTTAAAATAACAACTGCATGACGGGCTGTGATTAGCTGATTCCCTCATGTGACAGATCTATTCTGCTCTGCAAAGGAAAAAGACAGTATCTGCTTACTTGTAAAGTAAGCAGATACTGCCTTTTGCCTTTGGACGACAGTATTCTTTAATAATTGATCTGATATTCAATATTTTTATTATTTATTTGATAATGTGGCATATAGACATAATGGTGTATGACTACTGGTGCGATCTTATCAATAGATTAAGAATTAGATTGAGAATTTAGGTGTTTACCAAAAAATATGTGGTGAAATAGATCTATACATACGTTTTACATGGGCCCTACCTATATTACATATACCGAGCTAAAAAAACAACAATATTATTATTTCCATCCTAAGGAAAGTTTTGTAAAATAAAAATTCTTTATACATACATATTTCAGTGAAATCTATTAACAGTGTAAGCCTCAAATTGATAACATACCTTAACGCTCAAAGAGGCAATGCGGACACTAAGCGACTTACAGAGCTCAAAGAGTCAGCAGTGAGAGACAATATGGAACTGACAATCAATTTATATACAATTAGCATGATTAGCAGTTATTTTGTATATATTATTAAAAATGTAATTATTTTCATAACAAATTTGATGTGTGCTTATTTTTTTGAGTCATTCCTCATGATCAACGTAATTCAGCCCAAAATTAGCTTCTCCATCAACAGGTTGTTTATTTCAAAAATAATTCTGAGATTAAATCACAATTTTGCAGGAAACATTTTTGTAGGCCTAGGCCTACCCCCATGCAATGACCCCAGTACCCAGAAACATAGGGTAGTCCTAATGTCCGTGTGATGGTCTTCCAACCTGCCATTTCCTTTTCATTTATTTTTTTGAATGAGAAAAGACAAACAGCAGTAACTGCTTACTACTCAAGTTATCAGTTACTACTGTTTGCCGTTACCCACCAGTATAGTATGACCTATACTACTGTAGCTCATAAGGCTTCATATTTATGACCAAGGAATATATATACTAGTAGGCCTACGTCTAGATTCCTTGTAGGAGACAGATTATTGACCAAAATAAAATAGGCAGGCACACACCAGTCAGATTGAAACTTCGCCAATGTTGTCTCAATGTTTGGCCATCATCTGTGCTGCTGGCCAGACATTGAGACAACGTTGGTACTGCGACACGTGTGTCTGTACACACCACTACTGTGACCTTATACTAACTACTATACACACCACCCTCACACCACCACTGTGACCTTATACACACACACTGTATACAGACAGAGAACCAACGCCAGCTAAACTTCAGAGTTTGAAACTAAAAAAAAACACATTCTCAGAATAGATGCTGATTTCATGATGGATGATATATAAAATATGGTTATCGTAGAGTTTAGTGCTCTGTTTAGAAGGCAATGCTGTGTTTGTGAATGGACGTAAAATGCGTTATTATCAGGTAGGTGTTCTATGTTCTGGGGTATGATGATGCCAGTGGACCCCAGCCACCTGTCAATCACATCTATACACGCCCACACACGTGACTGATACGACCAATCACATCACTTCAACCTATATCATATCGGGGGATCTCGTGTTTACAATGAGATAGGGCGAGAATTAATTTGTTATTTTAATTATCTACACTGCGCCAGATATTATCTGGGAATGGATAGACCTATATTACTAAGACTGATTTATAGCCTATGTCAATATTATTTTATATTATTTATATTATGATTAACGGTTGATGACCTATCAAATTATTCGCATATGCCCCCCCCCCCCCCTCATAGACCTACACAATATGACATATTTGTGCCAATTGATACTATAATAGATTATTCGGGGAATCAAAGGGTTAAAGCTTTAACCTCATACATCTCTACCTGACTCTGGTATCAAAGGGTCGTATCTGTCATATATAACGACATGGTACAAAAACTGATTATAGGAATCAGACGGTTCAATAACTGAACTAGTACAGCGTCACCTTGGTATCAAAGGGTGGCTAGATTATAAAGTGACTGAGACGACCCTTTAAGGACAAGATGACGAAGTGTTCCAGATACAGGTCCTACTGCCTGGCAAAGGCAAACAGTGGTAACTGCTAAATTTACAAGTCAGCAGTTACTGCTCTTTGCCTTTGACACCCCAGATACTGGTCCTACTGCCTGGCAAAGGCAAACAGTGGTAACTGCTTATTTTACAAGTCAGCAGTTACTGCTCTTTGCCTTTGACACCCCAGATACTGGTCCTACTGCCTGGCAAAGGCAAACAGTAGTAACTGCTTATTTTACAAGTCAGCAGTTACTGCTCTTTGCCTTTGACACCCCAGATACTGGTCCTACTGCCTGGCAAAGGCAAACAGTGGTAACTGCTTATTTTACAAGTCAGCAGTTACTGCTCTTTGCCTTTGACACCCCAGATACTGGTCCTACTGCCTGGCAAAGGCAAACAGTGGTAACTGCTTATTTTACAAGTCAGCAGTTACTGCTCTTTGCCTTTGACACCCCAGATACTGGTCCTACTGCCTGGCAAAGGCAAACAGTGGTAACTGCTTATTTTACAAGTCAGCAGTTACTGCTCTTTGCCTTTGACACCCCAGATACTGGTCCTACTGCCTGGCAAAGGCAAACAGTGGTAACTGCTTATTTTACAAGTCAGCAGTTACTGCTGTTTGCCTTTGACACCCCAGATACTGGTCCTACTGCCTGGCAAAGGCAAACAGAGGTAACTGCTTATTTTACAAGTAAGCAGTTACTGCTGTTTGCCTTTGACACCCCAGATACTAGTGCTACTGCCTGGCAAAGTCAAACAGAGGTAACTGCTTATTTTACAAGTCATCAGTTACCGCTGTTTGCCTTTGACACCCCAGATACTATTCCAACTGCCTGGCAAAGGCAAACAGTGGTAACTGCTTATTTTACAAGTCAGCAGTTACTGTTGTTTGCCTTTTATGCGCCATGTGGTCTAACCAGGGCCAACCTTTATACAAAATGTCTTTATCATGTTTATTATTAGACTCTACTTATATTAATGTAAAATGACATGCCCTGCTTCCCTGGACAGGCAAATTTTGTACCAGGTCGTCCTTATGGAGTTCTATGGGGCTGTGCCATTAAATTGAATACAAGGCTATTCCGCCTGCAGCTGTTTGTCGTTCATTTCTCAGTCAATAATTTTATTCGCCGATTTTCATGAAATTTTGCAAACATCATATTTCAACGGAATTCCAATATCCATGCAAATTTCATAAACTTATATGCAGTATTTCAAAAGTTAGACCATTTGACATACATGTAGTAAATTTAATTTATAAACCCATCACACTGACTCTGGAATTGTTCTACAATAGTCTAATTGAATATTCAAAATTCAATATAATTTTGCGAAATGTTTACCTATGTTGATAGGATTTGACTAGAAAATGGGCCATGAAGGAAAAATGTCAAGGAAATCGGTTCAGAATTGACAAGAAACCCACATATTCAGCAAAATAATCATGATAATTTATGTAGCTCAGGGTTTTTTATATAAACTATAGCCATGCACCATAGTGTGGGCCATAGGCCTAACCAACAAACACGCGACGTTGTGCCAATGTTAGTTTAATGTTGGGCCGACATCGCACATTCCACGTTGCACCCTGTGATCTATAGGCCTATTATTAGATCCAGGCTATAGATCTATATTTTGTGCCGAACTTATTTTTTCACAAAATGTTGCTGTTGGGCTTACTAGTAGGCCTACATAGGGCTAGGTTATAGCCCAGCAAACACGGGACGTTAGCCCGATGTCGGCTTAATGTTGGCCCACTGTCTACAACGCTGGCCCAACGTTAACCCAACAACATAATGACAAGTAGCCTATTGCTAGGCCTAGGCTATGGTGATTAATGTGCTTGATTAGTTTAATATTATAATATTATTAATACTATATATGTACAGTATAATAAATATAGTAAGTATAGCCTATATAATAATTGAAATGCGTTGTACAGCGTTTCACTTTTTCTCTGAACATTTTATGTGCAGCGAATTCTAAATTTAGACAATTTAAACATTTCAGCACAAACAATACCTTCTTGTCTTATATGGATACAAGTAGTGTCCACTTTATCATTCATTTATATTACATGTCTCCAAAATCTTTACCTGTAATAATGTGTGTATCAACTGAATGTTTGATTTAAATGACATACTTAAATGTTACCATGGTTACTATGTATATTGCCCACATAAACCTACATAATATATGTGATAATCATTTTTTTGACAAATCGTATATACTGTACTGTATGACATTATATGTATATGTAAGCTCAATAATCTGTACAAATATCTATAGTTATTGTATGGCTGTTTTATTATTAATATTCATTTAGTCTGGATTCTCATTATCACAGTATATTTCATTCCGGCGTGTTTCTCCTAGTAACATATAGTAGTCACACACCACCATGCCTACAGTCTGACACAGGTAGGTCAATGTGTATATATATCTTCTCGCAGACTGTTCTCTATTATCGTCAATTTGTATATCTTGTTGTAGATCACTGTTAATGTCATTTTATATGTCTTATTCTAGATAACTGTTATCTTGTTAAAGATGTAAGCCGATCAGGTCGATGTATATACAGCTCCTCTATTATCTCTGATCACATAATGTTGACATATATTATGTTTATTATTTCTTAATTAGACTTGATGCCCAGTCTGGTTGTGGTGTAAATGATACCGTCATTTTCTACAGATTTCACCTTGTTATATTTTACAGGTTTGTTTTCACCCAGTAACTTATAGTAGTCATACACCACCACGTGTCCCGGGTCAGTCCATGTACCAACATACAGCTTGTCCTGCTGCTGATCCAGATATAAACTATAAGGTTTAGTGATCTTGTCTTTGACCAGACATCTCACGTCACCTCCATCTTTACTGAACAACAACAGCTGGTTGTTACCACAATCAGCCACCAGGTATCTGTTCTCTGAGTCTCTCACTACACCACGGGGATCAGACAGTGTTACACCACATGCCGTGTCTTTATGACGTCTCTGCTGAGCTCCCTGTCCATCAATCCAGATGATCTGCCTTGAGTGGCCACCAGTAACAATGTAGCCACCAGAGGGATCTGATGACAAGTACCACGGTCTAACACCAGATGGCAGCTTGATCGTGTTGATCTCATCACCTGAACTGTTATACACGTGAAGACTGGCATTACTTAGATCTGCTACAACCAGGTTATTATTGTGATTTACACAAAGTCCATACGGCGCGTAGTTGAGTTGTTTACTGTGTGTGGTGCCGAGTGTACAAGTGTCACCTGCGCTCTGTACAGGAATGTAATATAAGCAGTGTGGATCCCATGATGTAATGATCAGCTTGTCACCGTCATCCTGTGTCATCACCGTCACATCCCATGATGACCTCATTCCATCCACTACGTGTCTCTTCATCAAGTCACGGCTACTACTGTACATGTACAATGCATCATCCTGCTCTACCAGGAAAATAGTGTTGTTGTACAGACATATACCTGTCACCACTCTATCAGCACCAAACCTAGTAATTTCTCCTGACTCTGATGTTTGTTGATCAGGCTTGTTACATACAGCATCAGCCACATTTACAGCACCTCCCTCTAGAAATGTCACCTTGTCGATGCCGGTATCGCCCTCTGGACACTGTAACACAGTTGTATGAGAGGTTTCTGTCAGAGTGAGATGATCTACATCAGACATATTGATCTTCTTCTCATCCTGGTCTGATTCATCCATCCACACCACACCAGGTATCTCTGTCCTCCACCTCTTCTCCACAGCTTCCTCCAGGTTGGGCAGGTTGCTCATCTGGTCATACACGTCACCTGTCAGCAGACTGTGACCCAGGAAGCGGAGGCTTTCGAAGTTGACCTCTGCCAGTTGTTGTTCATCTTCTGTTGATGCGGCCACTTTGTCCACCCTAGATGCTGCTTTATCCAGGTCTGACATCAGCCTCTCCTCCTGCTGAGCCAGCTTCTCTCTAATCTGTTTGAACGTGCTGCTCACCTGTGCCTTCAGGCTGACAATGTGATGCTGAGCCTTGTCTACCTGTTGCTGGGAGGTCTGTCTGGCCAGATCTACACATTTCAGTAACTTGTCAATCCTCTTCAGTAATGTGTCCAGTCTCTCCTCACACGGCTTGACAAAGGGACGTAGAGATGTAATATGATGGTCACTGTGATCCGTGTTAAAGCATTCATGACATATTATTTCATCACATGTTTTACAGTACATGTCAAGCATGTGATTTGAGTGTTGACCACACGGGTGATGTGATTTAGTTGATGCCGTCACTTTGCCCTTGGCTTCTGCTGCTGTTATTATTTGATGTTTTCTAGTGAATCGACCAACAGAATGTTCATCAGTACATGTCTGACACAGATATTCCTGGTCATTTGTACAATACATAACAGCTTCACCCTGACAATTCTCCAGTGAACATATCACCACCTCTCTATCAGCACTAGCCGTCACTTTCACCTCATCTTCATCACCATCAGTCTCCTTAGTGATCAGCTCCTTCAGGTTGTCCATGAAGAAGTTTGGAGGCAGGTTGGTGAGGTCACCCTCAGGAAGGGTTGTAATCTTTCTACAAATAGGACAGGTCAACTTCTGTGGGTCAGTGGCTTGAGCTATGTACTTCTGTAGACAAGCTACACAGAAACTATGATGACACTGTAGAATACAGGATCTCTGCATGTCCTCCATGCACAGAGTACACTGTAGGTACTCCATCAACACAGACTTCTTCACAGTAGCCATGGCGATTGATTCAATCTAAAACAAACAAAGGGAAATGTTCGATATTGTATTAAATAGTCCGAAAAAACTAAAGTGATACCTATCATTTTGTTTGTTTCTATAACTGAATCTTCACAAGTGGAAAGTCTCAGTTTATATTGAGGGTGCTAACGCATTCATTAAGCTAAAATGTGTCAGACCCTTCCACTAATACTTCATGTCGGAGACATATACCTTTAACATGATTAATTATCAGATTATGCCAAAATTGAAGGTGATTTGTTTTGTATGATTCCAGGAAAATTGTGATATGCATCCTCTCACGATAATAATGAAGATTGTTTTCGATAAAACATGTGGTTTTAATGACGTCATAATTTAAACCCTCACAAAACCCTCACCCTCACAAAACTTCATTTGCCGCACGGCGGGGTGTTTCGAGTGAAAGGCTCACAAATCTATTATAAATAATGTTTCTCCTTCAAAATGTACATGTGGCAGCTCGAACACGTACATGATTGTAAGCGAAAGGCTTCAAAATGTACATGTGGCAGCTCAAACATGTACATGACTGTAAGCGAAAGGATTCAAAATGTACATGTGGCAGCTCAAACATGTACATGATTGTAAGCGAAAGGCTTCAAAATGTACATGTGGCAGCTCAAACACGTACATGATTGTAAGCGAAAGGCTTCAAAACGTACATGTGGCAGCTCAAACATGTACATGACTGTAAGCGAAAGGCTTCCTGGCGAAATAATCATCCTGACAACATTTGATATGATCAACAGACGCTCCGGGAGGGGGGGGGGGGCGCAATCAGTGTGTATAAAGCAAATCTATCTTAATTCAGTGAATGAATATTGCCCAATCATGGAAATATCACGACAGAAGGAAGCCCGAAGTCGGGACTATGCCCTACTCTTATCTAAATACTTCAAGGGTTCCTCATCGTGCACAGTACAATAGACAACACTGCACACCCCATACTTTTGGACAGTTTGGAGCGCGGTATATGTACAGACCCGATGACAAATATCTGATCCTATTGGGTTTTGAACCCAGTATCTCTTGAGTATCGAGCCACACCCTGACCAAGTGATTTCACAGTACAATAGACAACACTGCACACCACAGACCTTTGAAAAGTTAAGAGTATCGAGCCGAACGAAATGATTTCAATTGAGCCATATCATCAAGTGTCGCTGAGTATCGAGCCTGACCAAATGATTCCAATTGAGCCATATCATCAAGTGTTGCTGAGTCTCGAGCCGGACCAAATGATCCCAATTGAGCCATATCATCAAGTGTCGCTGAGTATCGAGCAGGACCAAATGATCCCAATTGAGCCATATCATCAAGTGTCGCTGCAATGAAAGAGTTAACCCAGCTAGCACGAGGCATTGACACAATGTTGTTTTAATGTTGGCTCACCGTCTTCGATGTCGGCCCAACATTAAAGCAACATTGGGTCAATGCCTCGTGCTAGTTCAATGTTGTTTTAATGTTGGCCCACCGTCTTCGACGTCGGCCCAACATTAAAACAACATCGGGTCAATGCCTCGTGTTATCTGGGAACCCTTCAAACAAGAAACATTGAACCAATCGTTGTTTACTGCTGGAGCACTCTCATCAACGTTGGCCCAACATTCATCTAACATTGGTTTAATGTGGTTTACAGCTCAACCAACATTCATCTAACATTCGTTCAACGTCTTATGTTTGCTGGTAATTAAGATCTGCTCTGATGACGCTAATGATTCTATGTGGTCTGAACCAGCTTTGTTACAGCGTTGTTACAGCGTTGTTACAGATCTGGATCTGACTGTTTGTCTCTTCACTATAACATGTATAAATACCAGACATGGTGTCTGGCCCTACCCAGCAAACAAAAAAAACTACTGTATAACATTTGTACAATGTTGGGCCAACGTCGAAGACGTTGGGCCGACGCTGTACAAATGTTATACAAATGTTTTGTGTTTCTTGGTATTGTGGGCTCGACGCTGGCCCAACTCTAACCCAACGACTGGCGGGTCCAGAATGTGAAGAAAGGGGCACAGGGAGGTCGGGTAAATTTAGGCCAACTTTTTGGGACTTTTTAAAGTATTGGGCGAAAATAGGTTGCTCGCCGCTGAGCCCCTTTCTAGCTCACGGGATCTGCGCTGCCAACATTGGTTTGACGTTCTGTGTTTGCTGGGACTGGTTGTATTGTATGTTATATCACAGAAAACACGGGTTGACCCAAGGTTTCCTCAAAGTTGAATCACAGTCTGCGACACTGGCCCAACTTTGAACCAACATTAGGTCAACATCTTGTGTGTGATGTCAGTGTATTGTGACTAAATGTTAGGCCAACCCAGCAAACACAATATTGAATTGGATTAATTTGGTTTTGTGACATCGATCTATCACCTGTTGGTGAGTGCCTCCGGTTTGCTGGGTGTAGGGTAGGCCTAGTCAGTATGCTCACTGAGTATTCCCCTGAGTTTATATTGCTCACAGCTAATATAATTATTAGTCAGACTTTACAGTAAATTTTACACACATATTAGAGGTAATACTATGGGCTACTTACTCATTCAGATTCTGATCAATTCCATTATTTTCTCTTATTTATTTGTCTGGATACAGTACACCTGTCTCTGTCCTGGCGATTGTGGCGTGATATTTATCAGATCAGTCCACAAGTCCAGACACTGCTCTGTGTACACAGTAGTCCACAAACAGAGAGGTCAATAACTAGATAACCACCTTTATAACCACCTCTATAACCACCGTGACGTATACCAGAAGTCAGGACTACACAGAAAACACGAGATGTTCCACCAATGCTGGTTTAATGTTGGGCCAGCGTCGTAGACGGTGGCCCAACAATAAACCAGCATTGGGTCAACCCTTTAAGTGCTGTGTTAGGCCTACTCCTTGATAATGTTTCATTTGAGGTAACATTGCAAACTTAACCCTTTGACTGCTACGTACGCACGACTATAACCAAAGCTGATGTAATTACCAGCTGAACCCTTGTCCTGCTAGGGCCGTATATATAGCTCCTTCCTGATACAGTCCAAATATAATGTCATTTAGCCCTTATTCCACTAAGGTAATATATTTACACTTTTATGCATTTGGAACTTGTGTCTCACTATAATAACCCCAGCAAACACAAAACATGTGTATAGGCCTAACATTTGTAAAATGTTGGACCAACGTCGAAGACGTTAGGCCGACGTTATACAAATGTTATACACATGTTTTGTGTTTGCTAGGGCAGCCCAGAAATTCAGGTGGGTGAAAATTACACATATTTGTTCAATTTGAGACCAAACAATTGCAAATCTTGATGTTTAAACACACATTTCGTCCCAATAACAGTGATTTAGTCGGCAAATAGAACTGATTAAAAACGACTCTAGTCGCGCTTAGCGCTTCAAGGGTTAAAAACGACTCCAGTCGCGCTTAGAGCTTCAAGGGTTAAAAACGACTCTAGTCGCGCTTAGCGCTTCAAGGGTTAAAAACGACTTTAGTCGCGCTTAGCGCTTCAAGGGTTAAAAACGACTCTAGTCGCGCTTAGCGCTTCAAGGGTTAAAAAACGACTCTAGTCGTGCTTAGCGCTTCAAGGGTTAAAAACGACTCTAGTCGCGCTTAGCGCTTCAAGAGTTAAAAACGACTCAAGTCGCGCTAAGTGCTTCAAGGGTTAAAAACGACTCTAGTCGCGCTTAGCGCTTCAAGGGTTAAAAAACGACTCTAGTCGTGCTTAGCGCTTCAAGGGTTAAAAACGACTCCAGTCGCGCTTAGAGCTTCAAGGGTTAAAAACGACTCTAGTCGCGCTTAGCGCTTCAAGGGTTAAAAACGACTCCAGTCGCGCTTAGAGCTTCAAGGGTTAAAAACGACTCTAGTCGCGCTTAGCGCTTCAAGGGTTAAAAACGACTTTAGTCGCGCTTAGCGCTTCAAGGGTTAAAAACGACTCTAGTCGCGCTTAGCGCTTCAAGGGTTAAAAAACGACTCTAGTCGTGCTTAGCGCTTCAAGGGTTAAAAACGACTCTAGTCGCGCTTAGCGCTTCAAGAGTTAAAAACGACTCAAGTCGCGCTAAGTGCTTCAAGGGTTAAAAACGACTCTAGTCGCGCATAGCGCTTCAAGGGTTAAAAACGACTCAAGTCGCGCTAAGCGCTTCAAGGGTTAAAAACGACTCTAGTCGCGCTTAGCGCTTCAAGGGTTAAGAACGACTCTAGTCGCGCTTAGCGCTTCAAGGGTTAAAAACGACTCTAGTCGCGCTTAGCGCTTCAAGGGTTAAAAACGACTCTAGTCGCGCTTAGCGCTTCAAGGGTTAAAAACGACTCTAGTCGCGCTTAGCGCTTCAAGGGTTAAAAACGACTTTAGTCGCGCTTAGCGCTTCAAAGGTTAAAAACGACTCTAGTCGCGCTTAGCGCTTGAAGGGTTAAAAACGACTCTAGTCGCGCTTAGCGCTCCAAGGGTTAAAAACGACTCTAAAACGACTCTAGTCGCGCTTAGCGCTTCAAGGGTTCAGTTGATGAAATCGTTTGTAGTCGATGATCAGTAAATGAAATAACTCAAGTTGAGTGATGTCTACCTTTATGATCAGTAAATGAAATAACTCAAGTTAAGTGATGTCTACTTTTATGATCAGTGAATGAAATAACTCAAGTTGAGTGATGTCTACTTTTATGATCAGTGAATGAAATAACTCAAGTTAAGTGATGTCTATTTTTATTATCAGTGAATCAAATAATTCAAGTTAAGTGATGTCTATTTTTATGATCAGTGAATCAAATAACTCAATTTCACAGGATAGATATTTCACGAGATGTATTTCTACAGTCTTTTATATGTTGGTACAAAAATGTCACTTCTTTACACAGATAGGCTAAACTGGGCTATAAATGAGACCATAGCATGCCTGAGTAGCCTAAGGTGGGGAGATAAACATGACATTCGCAAATACAGGATTTGAAACTTGGCTCTGTTTTTGGTCATTTCTGTACACGCGTAGGCTAAATCGGCCTGGTGTGAGGCTATCTGATTAAATTTGCTCCGTCCCAGATACCCCAGTCAACACGTGACGTTGGCCCAGCGTTGTCTGAATGGTGGCACAACGTTAGCGATTCTGGCCCAGTGTTGATACGGCAGTTGACCAGCCCCCTGTTTTTTCTGAAACGTGATTAGAAAGTGTATTCTGGTAATTTTCATCTATCCCCCTCTAATAACCGCGCTGTAGGCAGTAGGCGGTAAGCAGGTATTTTGAAATGTTTGGAATGGAGGTAGACTCATATTACTCACCCTTAAAGTGTATTCTGGTAATTTTCATTCATCCCCCTCTAATAACCGCACTGTAGGCAGTAGGCAGTATGCAGGTATTTTGAAATGTTTGGAATGGAGGTAAACTCATAATATTCATCCGTAAAGTGTTACAGTTACTATTTATATTTTCACCCACTGCAAGTTGTGTCTCGCTACCGCGACCCACAACTTGAAGTGAGTGAAAATTGCTGATATTTGTTTAATCTGAAACCAGACATTTGTAAATGTTGCTATTTAAACACTCATTTCATTCCCAATGACAGTGATTTAACTTGCAAGCTGGTTAGGGGGCCACCATTCAATCTCCTGTTTATATAGAACAGTTCTTGAAGTAAATTACTGATTTAACGCAGGGATCGCCCACAATTATTTATTTAAAAAATACTACACCCCCCCCCCCCTTGAGGTTGAATGGTGGGCCCTCAGGACTTAGGGAGATTCTGTTTGATTATCTATAGGGCCGACTGTCGTGCGATGACAAACAGCAGTAACTACTTACATTCCAAGTAAGCAGTTAGGCCTAAACATGTATGTAGACGTCAGATTCTGACGTATAATGTCGTCCCTCGCGTTGAAAGGGTTCAAATACTGCTAAGGCCGCAGACCCATAACATAGGTATTCAAATGAAGCGGCAATGGCTAACTAAGACATTTAGGATGATTTCAAATTGAGAAAAAACCCTTTAGTCTCCATGGTTTAAACCAAGCTAATTCAGGGTTATTAATGTCAGTGTGTCATGTAGCGAGGATAATCTCAGTGTCACAAGATGTCACTCGGCGCTGATCCAGTGAAATCCAACGTCGACAGAGTTGTCTCTATGTTGTCTCAATGTTTCTATAACTGAACCATAATAATAACATTCAGGTGGACCCCACTCCTGTAAATGTTGACCAAGCTGCGCATGCGTGCCATTGTATTGTGCCCCCACAATTTGTACTGTTCCTTAATTCGTGTACACACACGCACGCTGATGCGGGTAGCTGCCAGTCATGATATAAAAATTCCAAATTATAGATCAGATTTAGGACAAGAGAGGTAAATCTAGTGAATTTTAATATTATGACATTGTCATTTGTGATCGCAGTGACGCAATTTACAAAGCGCAGGCCTTACAACGCGGGGATTGACTTTAGACGTCAGAATCTGACATCCACAGACGTCAGATTCTGACGTCTAAAGTCGCAGACGTCAGATTATGACGTCTAAAGTCGATCCCCGCACTGTAAGGATAAACAGTATTTCTAATGGTCGTAAACAACCCGTTTTGCCGCCAGACAACCCAATATCATTGTCAGGGTTCCCGTCGGACAAACTGGCAAAAATCGCTAAAGATTTCCTCAATATGTGCATTGTTTCTGTGCATGGTGCAGATTGTGATTTGTCATTGTTTCTGTGCATGGTGCAGATTGTGATTTGTCAATGTTTCTGTGCATGGTGCAGATTGTGATTTGTCATTGTTTCTGTGCATGGTGCATATTGTGATTTGTCATTGTTTCTGTGCATGGTGCAGATTGTGATTTGTCATTGTTTCTGTGCATGGTGCAGATTGTGATTTGTCATTGTTTCTGTGCATGGTGCATATTGTGATTCGTCATTGTTTCTGTGTATGGTGCAGATTGTGATTTGTCATTGTTTCTGTGCATGGTGCAGATTGTGATTTGTCATTGTTTCTGTGCATGGTGCAGATTGTGATTTGTCATTGTTTCTGTGCATGGTGCAGATTGTGATTTGTCATTGTTTCTGTGCATGGTGCAGATTGTGATTTGTCATTGTTTCTGTGCATGGTGCAGATTGTGATTCGTCATTGTTTCTGTGCATGGTGCAGATTGTGATTTGTCATTGTTACTGTGCATGGTGCAGATTGTGATTCGTCATTGTTTCTGTGCATGGTGCAGATTGTGATTCGTCTCGTCACAATTTGTGCGTTTTATAACAGTATGGCAGCAAACACGAAACGTTGACCCGATGTTGGTTCAATGCTGGTCCAGCGTCGGTGGACCAACATTGAACCAACATCGGGTCAATATCTCCTGTTTGCTGGGATGGCTGGGGCCGTGCTGCTTGTATATATATGTCCCAAAATTTGGACAACTGACCATTTGTTTGTTTGTTTGTTTGTTTGTTTGTTTGGGCTACCTAGCCCTGTTAACGGGTTTCCCGGGCCTTCCGAAAAATGTCGTATGTTCTCATGAAGTTGACTACAAGTCGCCAAATGAACACGGGACGTTGGATCACCGCTGTCTGAGTGCTGGCCCAGCATCTATAATGCTGGCCCAGCACTCAGAATGCAGTGGCCCAATGTGAGCTGGCAAGCACATTGATCTCAGTCCCATTCTAAGACTGTGCTTATTCCGTTTGACTGTGGACGGAGTTCGAATCCGGCTTGGCTGGAGTTACTACAAGGCTGAGCATATTTAATGCTGCGAACTGCCCATTATACTGTTTGGGGTTCGAGTCCTTTCTGTTTCTGTTACACCTTTCAAACCCGTGGAGGAATTATCAAGGCTGTGCATATTTAGTGCTGCGAACTGCCCATTATACTGTTCGGGGCTCGAGTCCTTTCTGTTTCTGTTACACCTTTCAATCCCGTGGAGGAATTATCAAGGCTGTGCATATTTAGTGCTGCGAACTGCCCATTATATTGTTTGGGGTTCGAGTCCTTTCTGTTTCTATTACACTTTTCAAACCCGTGGAGGAATTATCAAAGCTGTGCATATTTAGTGCTGCGAACTGCCCATTATACTGTTTGGGGTTCGAGTCCTTTCTGTATCTGATACACCTTTCAAACCCGTGGAGGAATTATCAAAGCTGTGCATATTTAGTGCTGTGAACTGCTCATTATACTGTTTGGGGTTCGAGTCCTTTCTGTATCTGATACACCTTTCAATCCTTTGCCTCTTTATAATTCCTTTGGGAATCTCAAGTCCATAGCAATTCTCTCGGAAAACATGGCACCTTCAGCCAGTGTTGTTTTAATGTTGGTTCAACGTCGCAGACGATGGATCAACATTAAGCAGTACAACGCTGGAATATTTTTATGAAAAACATGGAAACCAATTTGAAATCATCATTAATGTCTTAGTTAACTCTTTCCGCATCATTTGAATTCCTATGTTATGGGTTGAGGTTAATTCTTTCAGAATCTGACGTCTTTTGACGTCGAAATCTGACGTCTATTGACGTCAGACTCTAACGTCTAAAGTCGAGCCTTGCTCACGTGCTTCCTGAATGTAGTCTAGCATTTAGACCGATGTGGATGTCGGGAATAATTCAACGCCTAATGATTCAAAAGTAAAATATTACTCCTTCAAATTGTACAAATTAACTTGGTTTTCCCATCAAAATAATTTCTTTGTGACTGGTTTTGTTGACAAACTTTTGAGAGACAGTCAAATATGACGTCATAATTATACTATTCAAAAGGTGTCACAATTTTAATTTGGAATCTTTTACATCTGGCTGTAGGCTACACTGCAGTGCAGAATAATTATAGTTTGTCCAAATTTCAGAATTCATAATTAATTTAATGGCTCATTTGCCATTTGGGTCATCCCTTTATTTCGTTAGTGGTTATTTAATGTCGTCTAAAATAATATAATATCTAGTACTTCCAATAGTATGCTATAAATCACATTAACTCGTCACCACAGCAGGCCCTCGCCTAAAGGCTCGGGCTTGATGTGGTGACTTGTGTCGAGATGAGCCCATCTCGCCTTCGCAGGACGCTGTATGCATATAATCATGATAATAGCGTCAAGGATTTAGGGCTTAATAAATGATAATAACAGTTTAATTTAGAATTAGAGGTCATGTTGGAAAGTGCCCCACATCAAAAACAAGTGCATTTTTATACATCTATGACGTCACAAGCATGGAATGATTTTTGTCCCCTCATAACCCATACAATAACCATTCATACAATGTTGGTGCAATGTTGGCTCAGCATCTGAGGTCAGGCAGCCTAGCAAAAATTTAAAATCAATAAAAACATGATTAGGCCTATAGAAACAATAATAATAATAAACAAATGATGTCTTTCATACAACGACGGCGCAGCGTTGGCTCAATGTTGGCATCTCAGACTGTCCAGCAAAAACTAAATACTGACTTAATGTCAAATTAACCATTACAAGGCTGAAATATTTTTGTATTAACCACGGAGACCGAAGCCTCAAGGGTTGTTTCAATTTGAAATCATTATAAATGTCTTCTATTTTCGCTTCATTTGAATAGGCCTACCTGTGTGATGTCATGGGTCGACGGCCATTACAAATCTTCAATTCTTTCGATGCGGGGACGTCTTTAGACGTCAGAATCTGACATCTGTGGACGTCAAATTCTGACGTTTACGGACGGTCTCCACGCGGAAAGGGTTAAAGTGGATGCAACGTGAAACCAGCATTGGGTCACTCAATATAGTGTTTGACGGATGGAAACAAATCCACAGTGAAGGAAAATTACCCCCATTTTTAACAAATATCAAATTGAAGACTGAATCTATAGACTATAGGCCTATACCGATTTTAATGTAGGGATAACATGAAAACAAGTTCATGAAAAATCATTTCCATAATTTAATTATTTCATCAATCCTACACACCTAGTTGTATTCTACATTGAATTATTCTATAGTTTTATACAACATAATGTCAGCTGACATACATGGGGCTCAAAGGGTCAATAATTATTTAACAATGGCAGAATCATAGCATTTCAACTGATATGTCAGGTCAGGTTAAACAGAGTTTGTAAAGAAATCGTTTATTAAAAAAACACATTTCGTGTGATGTAATGTTGTTATTGTTTGGCTCCAACTGTAAACTGTTGTTGTCAAAACTCGCCCAGCAAATTATTCAATAGGCCCAACACCCTATTGTCATCAGGGGAAAAAAGCTATGATTATATGATTAGGTTTTTTCCTTTTCCACCAATAATTACAAACAAGTTTAGTAATGTTAGGCTACAATCAGTTCTTTGATTTATCAAAACGGTGATTTTTCATTATTTTAAAATATTATGGTATAAATTAGTATAAGCCTAGAACGTAGGCCTATTTTCCTCACATGTCACCATTCTGATGACATTTGCGCCTCTGAGCTCGGATCACCAAGGATTTATGCGCTATAAAAGTGTATTATTATTATCATTAATATCAGTGCACAGGCATTGTCCCAATGTTGGCTTAATGTTGGTCCACCGTCTACGGCGTTGGCCCAGCATACACACAGCTATACGGCTCTCCAAAGCCAAAGGACAATATTTACCGACTTATAAGTGGAAGTAGATATCTGCCTACTTGCAAAGACCATCAATTGCAAATTGCAGGCAATATGGACTCCCAAATGCCGCACTTAGTTACTCAGCCAAAAGGCAGTATCTGCTTACTTGTAATGTAATCAGATACTCGGTACTTTTTGGCTTTATACCATAAAATGGTGTCGTACAAAGCCACAAGGCAGTATCTGCTAACTTGTAATGTAATCAGATACTCGGTACTTTTTTGGCTTTATACCATAAAATGGTGTCGTACAAAGCCAAAAGGCAGTATCTGCTAACTTGTAATGTAATCAGATACTGGTTGGCTTTACACGTACAATTATGCCGTATAAAGCCAAAAGGCAGTATCTGCTAACTTGTACAGTAAGGCAGTATCTGCTTACTTGCAAAGTAAGCAGATGCTGCCTTTTAGCTTCACAGAGCAGAATGTTAACCCTTTCAGCACTGATCCCACATTTAGCTATTATTACACACTTATATTGTCATTTTAATTCACCTTATTCATAAAGGGTCGGTTTAAACATTCCACAATAACTTTATATCGGACGATAAAATAACATCGAGCTAGAATCGATGTTATTGATATTAGGGAGGGCACATACACACGTGATCAACTGCTTCATCTCGGGATAATGTCAAATAGGAATAGAAGCGATATTTAAATATCGCGCAATGAATTGTACCTTGACCAAATCAAAAGAACGCTATTCTGGCGTAACAGTAAAGCAGATAGCACAAACTATCAAAAATGGGCTCAAAATCAAGCGATAATTAATTAATTATTAATTAATCAAATAATTAATTATTTAATTTAATAATTAATGCAATGATCCATGGACCGGTTAGATAATTTGTAGCGTTTGCATTTGATATTTTAATACCAGACACCAACATGAATTCTAACAGTCCAACTCCCTTGATTAATTAAGAATGTCATTATAATAGAAATAGCAATGTCGTGATTGTAATACACGCTGCCAGATTTGATTTGAATTATTTTTTTTGTCAAAATAAATAAATTATTATGTTCGGCTTAGATCTGTCAAAAATCAGAAAATAATTTATTTATAATGTAAATTAGAAATAACGTTACATTATTCAAAAATGTTTATCACAAGGTCTTGTAAACGTATTTACAGCATCAGCCCAATGCCGGGCCAATGTATACAGCGTTGGCCATCTATTGAACTAACACTATCACGGCAAACAGGATAACAGGTAGGTAAGTAGGTATTATATACAGCATATTGAACCAATGCTGGTTTGATGTTGGCCCAGCGTCGCAGACGGTGGGCCGGCATTACACCAGAATTGGTTACACCAGGAGTCGTGTTGGCCTGGACAGGGTCCTTCTGAGGTGTTTTTACTTCCAGATAAGAAATATCTGTTCTGAATCAGCAGAGATGCTAATCAAGGTCTAGTGATGACAGCACACTGAAGATTAATTCTGCTGATGGAATGGGAAGAGGTTCAACTGAAAACCCTATAAGGCCGACTTCACAAAAATAACATGCAATGTTTGGTAATATAATATTTGTTATGAACTGAAATATGTGTTTCATGAACTGCTGAATTCACAGCTGCTGGAATTTCTGTGTTGCCTGTGCTATTTACAAGGACGTTTGTCTGATGATTTTAGGATTCTTTTTGAGCTTAAAGGGTTTAAATTCCAACCTCTTTCTCACGTCCACACTGAGGCTGGATGTTTATTAGAGGGCTTGTTTTCTTTGATATATTTTATCAACCCCCTTGACTGATCCAGACGTTATCTCGTAGTTTATTGTCACTTCAATAGAAAGATAATTAAAACTTCCATAATTACTGAATATATATTTTTTCCAGAAATACAAGCCGTTTTTGTTTTAATTGCGCTAAATATAAGATAACAATTCCGGTGGGTTGTTTTCAGTAATTTTATGGAAAATGAACGCTCAGTGAACGCGTAGCCTACATTGATTCAATGTTGGCTCAATGTTGGGCCAACATCTGCGACGATGGCCCAACACTGAACCAACATTCTGATAACATCACAGTATTGTGTGGTAAAAATGAAATGAATCGGGCTTTAGGCCACCTTTGTGCACATATAGGCTAAACTGGGCCAGGAGAACCTCCTGAGGATGGTGAGATGATTGAGATGACACTGTCCTCCAGACACTGGATTCGAAATTCGAGCCCTGGCGGTCTGAGGCCGAGCACGCTACCTCTCGGTCACGGAGGCTCCCCACAATACTGACTTTCACACGTGGATGGGGAAGAAACAATTTTTGTTTCTTTCAAACCGCCGAGAACGGGAACCGAACCCCGAACTCTGGCGTGAAAGGCAGCGGTGCTAACCACTACCCTAGGGCCCCCGCCCAATATTGTGTGGTACTGGGTCAACACAACATCCATATTATCAGAAATAGATATCTATTTCTGATAATATGTATTGACCCTTTATTGGGGGCCAAATATGTAGCCCTAGTTAAAACGGCTGAATACCGAATCTTAACGTTCAATACCGTCGTTAGTAGCAGACAGGTGCTTTGTCACTGACATGAATCGGCATGCGGCGCAATATTGACCCACGGAAGGTCTCAACTGAATGATGGGTAAAATGATGGACTTTCTGTCAAACGCACTTCATTGTTACAGATATTTCCTTGTCATGTAAATATAATTATCTCTTTGAAAAATCTGTGTGGTGGCTCAAACTAAGGAAAATATAATCATGTAATTTATAGTAAACGAAAGGTTTCCTGTCTTAAGAAGTCGATACTGTGTGATGGAGTAGACATAGCTGCAATTACACCTCCCTGATAATAACAAGGATGTTATATAACCTTCCTGGTAGTAGCATGAGGTTATATAACCTTCCTGGTAGTAGCAAGGAGGTTATATAACCACCCTTGTTGTAGCAAGGAGGTTATATAACCTCCAACATAATAGCAAGGAAGTTATCTAATCTCCCTAATAATAGCAAGGAGGTTATAATTAAAACCTCCCTGTTAGTAGCAAAGAGTTTTTATAACTTCACTGCTAGTAGAAGGAGGTTATATAACCTCCCTGTTAGTAGCAAGGAGGTTATATAACCTCCCTGATAATGGTTATATAACCTCCCTGTTAGTAGCAGGAGGTTATATACCCTCCCTGATAATGGTTATATAACCTCCCTGTTAGTAGCAGGAGGTTATATAACCTCCCTGTTAGTAGCAGGAGGTTATATAACCTCCCTGGCAGTAGCAGGAGGTTATATAACCTCCCTGGCAGTAGCATGAGGTTACATAACCTCCCTGGTAGTAGCAATGAGGTAATATAACCTACCTGGTAGTAGCAATGAGGTTATATAACCTCCCTGGTAGTAGCAAGGAGGTTATATAACCTTTCTGGTAGTAGCCAGGAGATTATATAACCTCCCTGTTAGTTGCAAGGAGGTTATATAACCTCCCTGTTAGTAGCAAGGAGGTTATATAACCTACCTGGTAGTAGCAAGGAGGTTATATAACCTCCATGCTACTAGCAAGGAGGTTATATAACCTACATGGTCATAGCAAGGAGGTTATAACTACTGACTTGACAAGTAATCAGTTAATTACTGCTCTTGTCAGTTAGAGGCAGTATATAGTTTGTCTGGGATGTGTACACACACTATAGCCTGCAGATTGACCACGTACAAAATCGTGGGACATTTATTTGGACGGTCATATCTAAGTATTGTCCTCGAATAATCAGGTCGAAACTATGTTTTTAGAATCAGTAACATTTCTGCAACGATATCGCATGCTGAGCTCATTTTCCACACAGTCATGAGAAAGTTATGGACATATTTCGGACCCTGGGATTGAGATCGCCCTCAGTCACCGTCATGTTGAAAAACGTTGATTTTTCCGGGGAAGATAAATACAGCAATCCACCGCCTCGGAGAGGATGTCACGGATGTCACGGACACACACACAACATAATATTATATATCATTGATCCATCATCTTTAGGCTAAATTGTTTCTGACTGTCACATAATATCCACCATCAGTACTTATAATAATTCAAACCCAATTTCTCAACTATTTGGCGCGATTGTAAACAGATTTATATATATCAGCATTAGAAAAGGAACAGGGGTCTTTACGGGTGGGTCACTTATCAACAGACTAAACTAATTCGCTCTGGATACTCAATTTAAACGTTTCATATCAATTAATAGTCAGGCAGAATATTGGAATCTTGGGGCGGAACCTTGCAATGTCGCATTACAAATATTTCTTTTTGCATTTTAACAACCATTGTATTGTTATATTGATACCAGGTATTTACAGATATATATCGCCAGGCTGTGTGTTACAACTTACAGACTTCCAATATGTCTTTGCTCAATTGTTGTGACATTTTTGCACCTGATAACATACCCTTGGTCGTGGACCCATGGTTGTTAACATTTACACCCCTGCTTCTAAATTCTAGGAAGCATATATCGAGATATATATTCTGTGAACATGGTGAAACGCGGTGACGTCGCCAGAAACCCTTTTTGCAAATAATGTTATATAAGTCCCCTCTCCCCCATACTTCATTGTAAAAGATTGCTAGGTGAAAGCATTGCAGGTCAAGGCTATTGAGTATCGCAACAGACCTGTGTCGCTGAGTATCAAGTCACAACCGGACCAAATGAGAAATCGAGGCCGGCCATATCATCAAGTGTCCCTAGGTATCGAGCCGCAACCGGACCAAATGAGCCATCGGGGCTGGCCATATCATCAAGTGTCCCTGAGTATTGAGCCACAACCGGACCAAATGAGCCATTGGGGCTGGCCATATCATCAAGTGTCGCTGAGTATTGAGCCACAACCGGACCAAATGAGCCATCGGGGCTGGCCATATCATCAAGTGTCATAACCGGACCAAATGAGCCATCAGGGCTGGCCATATCATCAAGTGTCCCTGAGTATTGAGCCACACCCGGGCCAAATGAGCCATCGGGGCCGGTCATATCATCAAGTGTCGCTGAGTATCGAGCCACACCCGGACCAAATGAGCCATCGGGGCCGCCATATCATCAAGTGTCGCTGGGTATCGAGCCACACCCGGGCCAAATGAGCCATCGGGGCCGCCATATCATCAAGTGTCCCTGAGTATTGAGCCACAACCGGACCAAATGAGCCATCGGGGCTGGCCATATCATCAAGTGTCATAACCGGACCAAATGAGCCATCAGGGCTGGCCATATCATCAAGTGTCCCTGAGTATTGAGCCACACCCGGGCCAAATGAGCCATCGGGGCCGGTCATATCATCAAGTGTCGCTGAGTATCGAGCCACACCCGGACCAAATGAGCCATCGGGGCCGCCATATCATCAAGTGTCGCTGGGTATCGAGCCACACCCGGGCCAAATGAGCCATCGGGGCCGCCATATCATCAAGTGTCCCTGAGTATTGAGCCACAACCGGACCAAATGAGCCATCGGGGCTGGCCATATCATCAAGTGTCACAACCGGACCAAATGAGCCATCGGGGCAGGCCATATCACCAAGTGTCACAACCGGACCAAATGAGCCATCGGGGCAGGCCATATCATCAAGTGTCCCTGAGTAACGAGCCACACCCGGACCAAATGAGCCATCGGGGCCGCCATATCATCAAGTGTCCCTGAGGATTGAGCCACAACCGGACCAAATGAGCCATCGGGGCTGGCCATATCATCAAGTGTCGCTGAGTATTGAGCCACAACCGGACCAAATGAGCCATCGGGGCTGGCCATATCATCGAGTGTCATAACCGGACCAAATGAGCCATCGGGGCTGGCCATATCATCAAGTGTCGCTGAGTATTGAGCCACAACCGGACCAAATGAGCCATCGGGGCTGGCCATATCATCGAGTGTCATAACCGGACCAAATGAGCCATCGGGGCCGCCATATCATCAAGTGTCGCTGCAGTGAAAGGGTTTACCCTTCAAACAACAGATATTGAACTGATCATGGTTTACTGCTGGAGCACCGTCTCCCACGCTGCCCAACATTCATCTATTATTGCTCTGGTCACGCTAATGATTCTATTAGTTCTGAACCAGCATTGTTACAGCGTTGATCAGGGGTCCAACTGTTTGTCTCTCTATAAATACCAGACGTGATCCCAGTGTCTGTTTAATGTTGGCGCATCGTCCGCGACGCTGGCCCAACTTCAACCCAACCACTGGCGGGTCCCGGTTGTGAAGAAAGGGGGCACCTTCCTAGCTCACTGAATCCGGTTTTTCGTCCTGTCTTTGTTGGGACTGGTTAGGGTCTGTTCAATAATTACGTAACGCTTATGGGGGAGGGGGGTTATGGAATGCGCTAAGGATCGTAGTCCAGTCAAAGTAATGTTAAAAAGCGTTACGAAGGGGGGGGGGGTCAAAAATCTTCCACAAAAGCGTTACGTAATTGTTGAACGGTCCCTTGAATGAACCCAGAAAACACGGATTGACCCAATGTTTTCTCAAAGTTGAAACAGAGTCTGTGACACTGACCCAGATTTGAGCCAACATTGGGTCAACGTCTTCTAATGTTTGCTGTTATCAGGTTATTGCTGCTATGATTTTTTTGGCCCAGTGTCTGCGACATCTACCCATGAACTCAATATTTGGTCAGCACCTGGGTATTATCTATCTGAGCAAGTTAGCAAACGTCACCCTCCACAACGGGGGCGAGATCCTTCTAACTAATCTGAGCTGGCATGGCTAATGTAGCGAAGTCAGTGTCAGTGTAGGCTATGTAGGCCTCAGAGCCTATAGAGGCCTATAACATTACATCAAACGCCATAGCTAATCTATTATTAGTCAGACTTTACAGTAAAGTTTACACACATGTTAGAGGTAATAATATAGACTACTTACTCATTCAGATTCTGATAAATTCCATTATTTTCTCTTATTTATTTGTCTGGATACAGTACACCTGTCTCTGTCCTGGCGATTGTGGCGTGATATTTATCAGATCAGTTCACAAGACCACACACTGCTCTGTGTACGCAGTAGTCCACAAACAGAGAGGTCAATAACTAGATAACCACCTGTATAACCACCTGTATAACCACCGTGACGTATACCAGATGTCAGGACTACACAGAAAACACCAGACGTTCAACCAATGCTGGATTAATGTTGGGCCAGCGTTGTAGACGATGGCCCAGCATTAAACCAACATTGAACAATAGCTCGTGTTTGTTGAGCTGTAGCCTGACCAAGGGTGTATCCAGTGTGGGGGGCTCAGGCTTGTGGCTCAGGTATTTGTGGAAGTAGCCTATTTACATTACCGTTAGTGCTCGGATATGGTAGGCATATTCCATTCCATCTTTGAATAAACAATCTAAGGTGTCGCTATTCTATATTATCAATTAATTATAATAATTGAAGTGATTTAAATTGTTCCTTAACGTCACTTTTCTCTCGGGACGGGTCATTCAAATGGGTCAGTACACTGTAAAAACAGTGTTTGTGTTTTAAATGGCTCGGAAACGTGTTTTCAACAAAACATGATTATTATTATGTTTAAATTATAAACACCACGATGTATAAACATGTTGAAATCACACATGATTAGAAATTAAATACGAAGATCTCCGCTGCCGTTTAAATTGCAAACGTGTTGTGATTAGACGCGTCTCCAAAATGAGCGCCATCTGGTGAATGACAGAAACACTGACACACGCCGCCATTGTAGTAGCGATGATCAGTAAATCGATTGTAGTCGATGATCAGTAAATCGAATAACTCAAGTTGAGTTTGTTTATTTTTATCATCAGTAAATCAAAAAGGCCTAAGTCAAATTGAGAGATGTCTAATTTTCAGTAATATACTATGTTTCTTTAATTTGAAGATGTACATTGCGTTAGCAATTCCAGCTTCAAATGAATGAAAACTACATAGATAGGAAGGGTATTTCCCCTGCCCCGGCCAGGGGGAATACCCTTCCTATCTATGTATGTTCCGTTATTTGAATGAAAAATGGAAAAAATAATAGAAAGAAATATAATTGAGCAGCACAAGGATTAACCTTTCATACTCCATACTCGAATATATCCGGGATAGGAATCTATCTGTCAACTCAACCAAATATATCAGGGATAAAACACGAGGGGAACTCTGTAGATTTCACCACAATAACCTGGGGTAGAGAGGGTTGAAGCAGATGAGTCGTCATGCTTGACTGAACCACCATATTTACATGGCGGTGGACCCCACTTCACGTCGACCATGGACCCCACTCCACCTGGATGTTGATCATTCTGTGCATGCATTGTATTGTGCGCCCACAATATTTACTCAGTGAATCATGACGACTCACCTACTTTGATCCTTTGACAGTTACACACAACTGTTGTCTTTTGTAACCTCATCCTGATAATTTACTATATTTAACCTTCATCCTTCTAAACATTCATCCTGATAAATTATAATATTCAAATTTTAAATTTAACAATTTAATTTTTAAATATATTTAAATATTTAAATATTTTAAAGGTTGTGGTGAAGTCACGCGGCCACTTTGCCGAGTGTGCTACCTCTCAGTCACAGAGTCTCTCCACAATACTATGTAATTACGAAACCTCAATACCAAAGTGGAATAAACCGGTAGGGCGTACAGTGCTAACCATTACTCCAGGGCCTAGTTAGATCAGTAAGTCCAGGTAATAAAAATGTACATATGTTTTTTGCTATCTTGCCGTGTGTACCGTCAAAACTGAGAACCATTAAAAAGATAATTCATTTTCTGAGCTAGAATTTATTTACTGAGTGATTTCCATCAACATAATCCCAGCAAGCACAAGACGTTCCGTCAAGGTTGGTCCAATGACATACACCACAGTGGGCAAGCATTGAGCCAGCATTGTACGAGCGTCTATTGTCTGCTGGGAAATAGGTGGCGATGCCATTCACTGTAACATAATTATTAGTAACAATACTAATATTGCATTAGAGTCTCTGGATTTCATAGCTAAGGCCAGGGGCTAGTATAGAGAGTAAACAGTAATGGACCAAGGACGGATCCCTGGGGAATAATAATATTAGAACACTTATAAAGCGCCTAAATCCATCCTAGGGACGTTCATGGGCGCGTGACAGTTTGCTAAATTATACCAGATGTATCTTATGATAAATCCGTTAAAGTCAGCTGAAACGATTTTATAGACAAAATAGGTAATTAACATTTTGAAATAATGAAACATGTTATGAACATTATATTGTCTCTGAGGATATGCCTCGCTAAATATGTGTGTTGTAAGTTTAGCTTTGAAAAATGTTGATGTTTGTTCGCCAGTGATGTAATATAGCAGTTCATTCCACAATAATGGAGCAGCATTAGAGAAAGCACGGCTTCTATAAGAGTCCAATCTAGGCCGAGCCACAGACAATAAGGTGTGACTTCAGCTGGACTGGATAAACAATCCATAATGGGGCATTCTGACCTGTCCTTTTTTTCTTATCACACAGCGGGAGATGCTTTATAATCATACCCTATAAGGACGCCTAGATGATTTAAAAAAAAAACATGTGAAAATCGATCCATCTTCTTTCCATTTAAACCCTTTAAATGCCTATCACGATTTTTTTCTTCAAGTCTAGAACTAGGAATAAAAAGGCAAGCTAAGGTTTTGTGGAATTTTTAAATGTGTTTGATCAATTTCTAGTAATTGTAGTAGAACTAGTAGTAAATTATTGCTTTACATCACTTTCCAGCACTATTGCGGCTGTTTCACAATTATGCAACAAATATGTTAATTAATATCAGATGACTATTCAGATAAAATATAATGTAGCTGACAATATGCAAATTTAAACTAATGTGCTAATAATATTCACATGTATGGTGATAATATGCTTAAGATGAGCTCATACAAGGCTATTAGTCAGCTTAGTCCTTTAACCGCCAAATTATTCAATCTGATTTTTCACCCACTCGAAGTTGTGTCTCACTGACGCGATCCACAACTTCAAGTGAGTGAAAATTATTCAGATTTGACATAATGGATGTCAACTGATTTCAACTATTGCTGATTGATGTCACATTTGATTTTGAACATGTTCAAAAGGTGGTACATAATGTGCTAATAAAAAATGAAAACCCGAATATATGCGGCACCGGCGGCGAAAGGGTTAAATAATGAGCACTATTAATCAGCTCATGTTATTAATGCTCTTTGACAGCTGATGTATGCGGTGATATTTTTTGTCTTATTCAGCTCATGATTTACTGTAAACATTGTATTGATCTTAGTCAGCTGATGTAGCTCTGATACTCCAGTTCACCCAGCAAAACATGAATAACCGACATATTTGATACTGAACCATGGTTGAACAGCCAGCATCGTAGACGTTGGCCAAACATCAAAGTAAAACAGTAGTTCTGCATGCACAGATCAGGGTAGTTTTCAGAATATGTAAACTCATTCATGATATCATCAAGCCACAACGATGCGCTGCTGTATGTACTGAATTTGCCTAAATTGTGGGTGACTTCATTCTGCAGAAATAGGTTATATTGCCTAGTAATATCATCACATTTTCATTCATCAATTCTCTTGGCATCAACTAAAATGGTTGGAATCCTCATCAACTTTTTCTTGCATAGTTCTGCATCTTGGAAAATGATGTTTGGAAAAAGAGATCAGCTGTGCTAAACATGCCAGCTGTACTTTACTATCCGAAAATTCACCTTCTTCTTGTGCGATATTTTAGTTGAACTTCACAACCTAGTGGAAGAAAATTCCAAATTTACCTTGGTGTAATTCAATGCCTCGTCACGTGGGAATTTGTATGACGCGAGTTCTCCTTTTGTTTTTAAATTCATCACCAATAAAAGGAACCATAGGTGCATCCGCCTCAGTGCACCACCTGCATCACCACCACCCTGAGACCACCGAGACCTACAACCGGACAGGACGCGGTATCGAAGCAGACGACCTGACCCAAGAGATCGCAGGGACGCAAGGAGTGACTGGTGGCAGGCAACGGCGACACCTCTGTGGACCGAGGAAGGTCAGCCCATCTGCCTACGGTGTAGCAGCATCGTCACACGAGCCGGACATGTGATCGCATATAAACCGAGCCTGTAATATCGGGCGGCTTGTCACAATCACAAGTGGCATCTATGACATAACCTGACAAGCTGATTGCCGAGATGGGCGATCAGCGGTAATCAGCATAAACATTAGAAAAGTCTAAGTATACATTTCCCGGCTATCAAGAAACCCAGGTAAACACCGTTGTTGAAAACTCCATCTAACGATGGCCTGATTGTTTGTCACGCTGACCACCGGCGGCTCGCCACGGCCATTGTTTGCCTACGCGGCCTGGAACTGGCCTATGTTTGTGACACCTCTTAATTGCTGGTCTCGCCCTGGACAAGGGCTCTGGGTTCACCCCCAGCCCCCGCTTCCTGCCGATATTGCGATATCAGGAACCCGGAAGCTGACAACCGAAGAAAGTCAGATGCGTTGTTAAGACTGTTCAACCAGAACACCGATCTTACAGAGAGTGCGGCCAATAAATGAAGGGCAGGTCTGAAAGCAAAGAACGGATGCAAGACTACGGACACCATGTGTACAAACTGATAATATGCTTTTTTATTTTACACAATTTTGTCACATGTACAATAGTCATAAGATAAACATAAGTTACATAACTGACATCAGCTACGAAGCACTAATAACATATAATAAAATGATTCTTAATCAGAGTCAACTGAATCTGATAGTTAGCACACAAACATATTGTGACTGTTATAGCGATAAACCATATTTTATTCTCAATATTAAATACAATAAGATATAGAAACAGCATTCTTTTGGGTGTGATATGGGAAAATACAGCAATCGTCCAATGAATAAGGTGTGAGCCTGTAGACGAACACGTTGTTCATTGGAAGAAGAGCGTTTTCATTTTTCTCACAGGATCAACTTACACATGATATAAACATGATAACTGCCATACATTGTAGTTCAAGTTACACATGATATAACCATGGTAACTGCCATACATTGTAGAGCAGGAGTGTGAAAAGGTCTGATACCGATATATATTTCATAATGAAATATAAAGTGTGAGAATAACATATAAAAAATGGGTTCATAATTAAACTTAACTAACTGACAGTAGGCACATAAACAAATTGTGACTGTAATAGCGATAAACCATATTACAATCATTTCTTACGATACACTTTTCCTAATGTATTTTCAAATCATCTACACCAAAACTAGAATAAGAATGTTAAGTTATTTCAAGAAGGCCTTTTTTCAACAATGCCATTCTAAACCATTTAAATATGTATATTAAACTTCATTAGCAAAACTAGTGAGCATTTATTAGTTATAATAAACTTATCAGATGCCCTATTGTAATTATTACGTAAATATCAGTTTTCTTTATTAACTATACTGGTGTTCTTAACAAAAACAATTTAAAAAATATTTCTAATGACAATGCAACTAATAAATCACTATATATATCAACATGTGTTATTTAACTGCTATGTTTGGTGATTCAATAAAGTTTAAGCACATATTATATTATTATCGACTATACATATGTACAATATAATAATTAGAGTTTGATATATAAAACTCTTTGTATAGCTTTATCTTTATTAGATGGTTCAAGTACTGCGATAGTGTTTTTCCGAAGATGTACATTACTTAGCATCCCTTCCCCCTCCGCCCGCCATAGTGGGACAAATTATTATTGGCTTCATGTTAGATTGATTATGGGCCATACATAGTCTGTGATGCTGGGCCAGCACTAATTCAACAATTACCCAGCGTATCGTTCATGTAATATAATACAGTAAAACCTGTACATACCGGAATACCTTGGGGACAAAGTTTTATTTCGGTTGGACAGGTTCTGGTTTGGACAGGGTTTTTGCTTTCGGAGGGGAGCAAACAACAATAACTTGTACCATTGACATGAGGGTAATTATTCAGGGTGCGTCGTCGGTAGGTCTGCAAATGATAGGTGGATGTGTGCAAACAAATTGATATATGAAAAGACACTTTTTTAAAGATGTTTTATTATATTAAAATAATAAGCATATAGTAATTATACTGATCTTATCTGCCTGTATTGTGATTTTAATAAGACGTGCCTTTTAACATCTAACTAAACATATCAATAGGCCTACTTTTTTGTAAATTGTGTGTCACATATTTCACACACTGAGCGCATCTGTCATTTTATAAACAATGTTTTTTTAGCGCCTAATCTATAATAACATTCTTGTAATCGCCCTTCAGACATTTCAGACACGAAGCATATTTGTTAACAGCGGCATCAGCTCGTTTAAATAGCAAAGCAATAGGTGAAGTTATGTTTTCGATACAGAGTTAATCATATTGCAGCAGTTTTGTTTATTTAAATGACGACAACACACTTTTTGGTAACTTTTATATATTTTCTGGAATGTATGACGTTGGATTGAACGCTCCCATACTGTATAATTATGACATTTAATACAATTAATGCATTGACTAAGAAGCAAAAATAATATAGGAATAATCCAGCGATGAAAGAATAAATCAAATTTTTGTATATTTTACCCACCGGTAGTTATTTATTTATTGGGTCATTAGGTATCACAAACAGAATAGATGTACAAAAAAACAAACTATTTTTCGTGAGAATTATGGGCCTATATGTTTAATGCACTGATATGTTTATGACTTGATATAAACTTTTAATATTTTAATAGTCAATGATTCTGTTACAATATTTCATTAACTAATTATTTTACTAATCCATTATGTTGTTAAAATACCATAGCAATCTCAACGTAAAGGTGTTACAATTTTTTTCTCTTACACGCAAATAGTGTTACCAACACTAATTTCGCACCTTTCCCATTGGGGGGGATGGGTGTCACCTCCGCGTGGTCGCCCCTGGGCAACTTCTTAGAAGGCCAAGCACATCCAAACCTTTCATCGAACCAGGTTTTTTGTATTTTTTCGACGTGAAGTTTTTTTGTGTTTGCTTTCAGGTGGTTCAGGGTTTTTCACTGAGGTTGTTATGTTTATTTTTGAATAGTTTTCAGTTCAAATTCTTTATATATTCTTTATATATTCATATTTATATATTTTATATATTTTTTCATTATACTTGTGGTGCCTTACAGTGCTTTCACGGATTGTGATCGCTCTGTCGTGCTAACTCTCGATGACAGACCCGATCCCCAGCTGTGGGGGCATTGTAGGTCTACTCATAATTCCTCTATGAGTTGTTTTTTGTGTTTGCAGTGGTTTCTCTGTGGCATCCTGGCGGATAATGCAGCATGTCATAGAGAAGCCACTGCCGTACAATTAGCCTGTGGTGACTTACGGTGTCCTCACGGTTCGTGATCGCTCTGTGATGTTCTTCAATATCACAGACCTTATTACCGGCTGTGGGGGCACTGTAAGTCTTTAATTTTTGAGAATTTTTTGTGGTTTAATGATTTCTGGCCGAAAAGTGAAGTAAAGAAGACATTTACTTACTTACTTAATGGTTTCTCTGTTCATTGTTTATGTCATTCATATTTATGTCTAAATGGGTTTACTTTTTTTGATTATAGTATATAGTATTATAGTATATATTATATATTTGTTTTGACAATGACACTGTTTTGACTTAGACTTGTAGTTTTTACACAATCAATCCAATTTCATGGAGATATAGTGACTTGTAAAGTCGTTCATTTTATAATCACTTCATATTTTACATTATTTATACTGATATTTTTATACCCATTAAACTGTGTTGTAGTGCAGGCGCTTCAACATGTCATCAGACTCGTTACATATAGGTGCCAGGAGCATCGTCATCATATCATATCAAACACTTTAAACTGAATATTTTGGTACGAACATGCTTTTATTAGCTTTGTCTTTCCTTTACTACTTTAACTATACAATATGGGATATTGTAATACCTGGAATTTTCACTTAAATGGCCATACTGGCCGAAAAGTGAAGTGAAGCAAATATTTCACTTACTTACTTACCTTTCCCATTGCATAACAAGCATGATGTAACGTCACCTTGCCGCCACCTCTTTAACCCTTAGTGCACCACATGCGATTTTTAAAAAATTCACAAAAAAAAATCGATTCTGGTTTGAACAGGTTAAATACAAAACAATTTATGCATTTGGGGAAAATAATGAGTCCGGTATTCGGAGGTTTAATTAGTACTGTTTTGAGTGTAATTAATTCGGGACCAAATAATTATTACGGCATAGACAAGAGCCCGGGTTGTACAGGGTCCGGTATGTACATGTATAATATATTAACCCGTGTATGAAATAAATACAACTCGATGTTTTGTTTATTACGCATCATGCACATCTCAGCCAATAGACAGCAGCAACACAATGTTAAATCACCGTCTTCGATGCCGGTCCAACAGTAATCTGTAAGTTATGGAATTAAAATGTCAAACAACATGAAGTTGTGACAGTGACCATAAATTCAAGTGGGCTAAAATAACGCATACTTGTTGAACTTGATATCATACATTTGCAAATGGTAATATTTAAACACAGATTCCATTCCCAATAAGAGTGCTCTGATCAGCTGATGAAACAGATTAAAAACAAGTCATGAAACAGATTAATAACAAGTCATGAAACAGATTAAAAACAAGTCATGAAACAGATTAAAAACAAGTCATGAGACAGATTAAAAACAAGTCATGAAACAGATTAAAAACAAGTCATGAAACAGATTAAAAACAAGTCATGAAACAGATTATAAACAAGTCATGAAACAGATTATAAACAAGTCATGAAACAGATTAAAAACAAGTCATGAAACAGATTAAAAACAAGTCATGAAACAGATTAAAAACAAGTCATGAAACAGATTAAAAACAAGTCATGAAACAGATTAAAAACAAGTCATGAAACAGATTGAAAACAAGTCATGAAACAGATTATAAACAAGTCATGAAACAGATTATAAACAAGTCATGAAACAGATTAAAACAAGTCATGAAACAGATTATAAACAAGTCATGAAACAGATTATAAACAAGTCATGAAACAGATTATAAACAAGTCATGAAACAGATTATAAACAAGTCATGAAACAGATTATAAACAAGTCAAACAACATGAAGTTGTGCGAAATATGCGCACATCAGAAGGAAGTATTTTGCATTTAATTCCTTATTTGAGCTATTCAGGGACACCCCTGCAGGTTTTATTATTCAGTTCCTTCGGGAATGTAACCTATATTCTATGTTTTAATTATTAGACTTAGACTTGTAGTTTTTACACAATCACTCCAATTTCATGGAGATATAGTGGCTTGATAAGTCGTTCATTTTATAATAACTTCATATTTTGCATTATTTATACTGATATTTTTATACTCATTAAACTGTGTTGTAGTGCAGGCGCTACAACATGTCATCAGACTCGTTACATATAGGTGCCAGGAGCATCGTCATCTTATCATATCAAACACTTTAAACTGAATATTTTAGTACGATCATGCTTTTATTGGCTTTGTCTTTACTTTACTACTTTAACTATACAATATGGGATATTGTAATACCTGGAATTTTCACTTAAATGGCCATACTGGCCGAAAAGTGAAGTAAAGAAAATATTTTACTTACTTACTTACTGAAACTAGAGTAGTTATGGACAATCAAACCAATATTATAGGATTTACTAAAACATCTGGTTAAACCACAACAAGAGCAGCTGCAGCAGCAGCAGCAGCAGTAGCAACAGCATCATCAGCGACAGCAGCAGCAGCAGTAACAACAGCAGCAGCAGCAACAGCAACAACAGCAGTATCAGCAACGACAGCGGCAATATATGAAAAACACGGTGGCGGCAACGGCAACAGATGCGACAAGAGCGACGGCAAGAGCGACGGCAAGAACGGCGGCAACAGCGACGGCAACAGCGACGGCAGGAGTGGCGACAACAGCGACGGCAAGAGCGACGGCAACAGCGATGGCAACAGCGACAACAAAAGCGACTGCAAGAGTGGCGACAGCAGTGACGCCAACAAAGACTGCAAGAGTGGCGAAAACAGCGATGGCAAGAGCGACGGCGACAGCGACTGCAAGAGTGGCGACAGCAGTGACGCCAACAAAGACTGCAAGAGTGGCGAAAACAGCGACGGCAACAGCGACGGCAGGAGTGGCGACAACAGCGACGGCAAGAGCGACGGCAACAGCGATGGCAACAGCGATGGCAACAGCGACGGCAACAGCGATGGCAAGCAACAGCGACGGCAACAGCGACGGCAACAGCGACGGCAACAGCGACGACAACAGCGACGGCAACAGCGACGGCAACAGCGACGGCAACAGCGACGACAACAGCGACGGCAACAGCGACAACAAAAGCGACTGCAAGAGTGGCGACAGCAGTGACGCCAACAAAGACTGCAAGAGTGGCGAAAACAGCGACGGCAACAGCGACGGCAGGAGTGGCGACAACAGCGACGGCAAGAGTGACGGCAACAGCGATGGCAACAGCGACAACAAAAGCGACTGCAAGAGTGGCGACAGCAGTGACGCCAACAAATACTGCAAGAGTTGCGAAAACAGCGATGGCAACAGCGACGCCGACAGCGATGGCAACAGCGATGGCAACAGCGACGGCAACAGCGACGACAACAGCGACGGCAACAGTGACGTCATCACCACCACCAGCAGCAGAAGCAAATTAGGAAGCATTAATTACAGTCAGACAACAACAGCAACAGCCGAACACAGAACGGAACTCCTGAGCTGCAGAATAAACAGTGATAACGACAACAGCAGCGGCGGCAACATCAATGTCACATGGGGATCCACAATAACAGCAACAACAGAATAACAGGCTCAGCAGGAAAAGCAGCAGTTTCCAGAACAGCAACAAGTGAAAAAATCTGCAGCAATACCTGCAACAGCAGCTACATCAGCAGCAGCAGCAGCTGCAGCAGCAACAACAGCAATACCTGCAACAGCAGCTACATCAGCAGCAGCAGCAGCTGCAGCAGCAACAACAGCAATACCTGCAATAGCAGCTACATCAGCAGCAGCAGCAGCTGCAGCAGCAACAACAGCAATACCTGCAATATCAGCTACATCAGCAGCAGCAGCAGCTGCAGCAGCAACAACAGCAATACCTGCAACAGCAGCTACATCAGCAGCAGCAGCAGCTGCAGCAGCAACAAAGGCAATACCTGCAATAGCAGCTACATCAGCAGCAGCAGCAGCTGCAGCAGCAGCAGCAGCTGCAGCAGCAGCAACAGCAATACCTGCAATAGCAGCTACATCAGCAGCAGCAGCTGCAGCAGCAACAACAACAGCAATACCTGCAATAGCAGCTACATCAGCAGCAGCAGCAGCTGCAGCAGCAGCAACAGCAATACCTGCAATAGCAGCTACATCAGCAGCAGCAGCTGCAGCAGCAACAACAACAGCAATACCTGCAATAGCAGCTACATCAGCAGCAGCAGCAGCTGCAGCAGCAGCTGCAGCAGCAACAAAGGCAGTAGGAACAACAACATAACTATCAGTACAATGGGACATAAATCAAGAGCAACGAAATAAATGGAAATCAGTGCAACAGCAGAAGCATCAATAACCAAAACAGCAGAATGTGCTGTAGGTACAATATCATTAACAGCCCAGCAGCATCTTTATCAACAGCATCACTAGCAGCATCCCAACCCATCCCAGAAGTAAGTGGCAGCAGCATAATCATCAGACTGCCAGCAGCAGCATCCTGATCATCAGACTTCCAACAGCTGCAGCATGAAGATCAGTCGGTGGATCTAATGGCTCGCTATGACCACTCAGCCTCAGTCTGACAGCCGGCAGCCTGTAGCGGATGACACAGCTTACAGATGGAGAAGAGCGGAATGGAAACATAAAGTTAGTGATGATGACATATGTTACCATTGTCAGTGTCTGATGACTGAAATACAGGAGTCTGCAAGGTGTCATCACAGAAAACGTTGTCTACAGAGTGAGAACTAGAAGGAAACACAGTAATTGTCAAAATGTATGGATAACAAAACACGTTGAGTATTCAAGATAGTGTCTATTCACAGCATCAGTCATGACACGAGGTCGGCAGTGTCTAGGAGAAGTGATTGACACGAGGTTGACAGTGTCTAGGAGGAGTGATTGACACGAGGTTGACAGTGTCTAGGAGAAGTGATTGACACGAGGTTAACAGTGGCTAGGAGGAGTGATTGACACGAGGTTGGCAGTGTCTAGGAGGAGTGATTGACACGAGGTTGACAGTGTCTAGGAGAAGTGATTGACACGAGGTTGACAGTGTCTAGGAGAAGTGATTGACACGAGGTTGACAGTGTCTAGGAGGAGTGATTGACACAAGGTTGACAGTGTCTAGGAGGAGTGATTGACACGAGGTTGGCAGTGTCTAGGAGGAGTGATTGACACGAGGTTGACAGTTTCTAGGAGGAGTGATTGACACGAGGTTGACAGTGTCTAGGAGAAGTGATTGACACGAGGTTGACAGTGTCTAGGAGAAGTGATTGACACGAGGTTGACAGTTTCTAGGAGGAGTGATTGACACGAGGTTGACAGTGTCTAGGAAAAGTGATTGACACGAGGTTGACAGTGTCAATGAGGAGTGATTGACACCAGGTTGACAGTGTCTAGGAGAAGTGATTGACACGAGGTTGGCAGTGTCTAGCAGGAGTGATTGACACGAGGTTGACAGTGTCTAGGAGAAGTGATTGACACGAGGTTGACAGTGTCTATGAGAAGTGATTGACACGAGGTTGACAGTGTCTAGGAGGAGTGATTGACACGAGGTTGACAGTGTCTAGGAGAAGTGATTGACACGAGGTCGACAGTGTCTAGGAGAAGTGATTGACACGAGGTTGACAGTGTCTAGGAGGAGTGATTGACACGAGGTTGACAGTGTCTAGGAGGAGTGATTCACACGAGGTTGACAGTGTCAAGGAGAAGTGATTGACACGAGGTTGACAGTGTCTAGGAGAAGTGATTGACACGAGGTTGACAGTGTCTAGGAGAAGTGATTGACACAAGGTTGACAGTGTCTAGGAGGAGTGATTGACACGAAGTTGACAGTGTCTAGGAGAAGTGATTGACACGAGGTTGACAGTGTCTAGGAGAAGTGATTGACACGAGGTTGACAGTGTCTTGGAGAAGTGATTGACACAAGGTTGACAGTGTCTATGAGAAGTGATTGACACGAGGTTGACAGTGTCTAGGAGGAGTGATTCACACGAGGTTGACAGTGTCTAGGAGAAGTGATTGACACGAGGTTGACAGTGTCTAGGAGAAGTGATTGACACGAGGTTGACAGTGTCTAGGAGAAGTGATTGACACGAGGTTGACAGTGTCTAGGAGAAGTGATTGACACGAGGTTGACAGTGTCTAGGAGAAGTGATTGACACAAGGTTGACAGTGTCTAGGAGGAGTGATTGACACGAGGTTGACAGTGTCTGGGAGAAGTGATTGACACGAGGTTGACAGTGTCTAGGAGAAGTGATTGACACGAGGTTGACAGTGTCTAGGAGAAGTGATTGACACGAGGTTGACAGTGTCTAGGAGAAGTGATTGACACAAGGTTGACAGTGTCTAGGAGGAGTGATTGACACGAGGTTGACAGTGTCTAGGAGAAGTGATTGACACGAGGTTGACAGTGTCTAGGAGGAGTGATTGACACGAGGTTGACAGTGTCTAGGAGAAGTGATTGACACGAGGTTGACAGTGTCTAGGAGAAGTGATTGACACGAGGTTGACAGTGTCTAGGAGAAGTGATTGACACAAGGTTGACAGTGTCTATGAGAAGTGATTGACACAAGGTTGACAGTGTCTAGGAGAAGTGATTGACACGAGGTTGACAGTGTCTAGGAGGAGTGATTGACACGAGGTTGACAGTGTCTAGGAGGAGTGTTTTAGAGTGTCCACATTATTATTAAGCAGGAAGAATAAATAACCGTAAAGGATTATTGGTAATGCAGTGAAGCAGTAAAGGAGTATCAAAAATGATTTCAACCTGAAGAGTGCTTGAAATTGAAGGAGAGTGTTGTTAAAGTGTTGTTAGGAGAAAGTCGTATGTCCTCTGTAGATGTGAGGATGTGATACATGTGCGTGATATATTTGAGATGTGATCCCTCTGAAGTAATTTATTTTAGGAGTGCAAAGTCACCTACATAAGATGATACACAATAATAAAAAAAAAAGTTTTTGATCAAATTTGCTGCTGAGGTATTATTAGCAATATGAAGGAAAGGAAATCTACTTGGTAAGCAATACTATATCTTTATATTTATATTTGACTAACACTTGTAATGCTGCTTTGGTCGTCTGTCTGACTGATCATCATGATTTATTGCCTGGCGTTATTAGTCCACCATCATGTTGCGATGGACAAATAGTCTCAAACCCGTATGGCTGTAAGAGTTTGGTTAAAAAAAATCGAACATGTATGATAATATATTACTGTTTCTAGTTGCTCTTTTTTTGCTGTAAATTCCACATCTGGATAAAAGCACCATAGAGTTGAAAGGGTGTGTTAGTCACTCAGTTAAGTGGTATATTCACCCTTTTATTCCTAAGGGTGCGATATATGAAATATAATTATACGGAACATTGGTCCAATATATGACATATACTTATGATATTTTATATGGAGCATAGGTTAATTGTATGATACATAATTATGCCTTATTTCAAATAATCAAAATGTGGGTGCTTTTATCGCAATGGAAAGCCATTTGTACACAACAAATCTATTGAGTTCCCCTTTTACTATGACCTTTATTCCACCCCCTGTAAATAGAAACATATTTAACTGTCATCTGAAATTTTACATAGGATCATTCTATCTATGTAGGCCTACAAGCTGTGTGCTGTTCCAGAATTGATCAAACGTTGGGCCAAGTTACAGTGTTTCTTTAAATAACACAATATTTCGATGTACGTTATTACCAGGTGGACACCAAGTGGACGGAGGTGATTATCTGGTAATGAGAGTTTGTAATCTAAACCTGGCAGGTCATCTGATTCTCGACAGCTAAATAATGAGCATTTACTCTAAAAATGAATGTGCGGGAAATAAAGGGTAATCAACAAACATAAGTCACTACTGGTTCAATGTTGGCCCAGTATCGTAGTCGGTGGACCAGCAGTATACCAACATTGGTCCAACGTATTTTCTTTGTTAGAATTCCAAATAGCCATTTACTTGACACTCTAACACTCCAACCTCTAGACCGTGAAGACATTTCATCAGGCCTATATTATTATTTTTTATTAATTTTCTCACAATTTGAGATTTCAAGCTTGAACGTCCATTGCGGGCATAACAACATCTTCTGTTCAGAAAGTGGGGACAAATTCACAATAAGTTTTCTTTTCGGCAAAATGTATTTAGTCTCGATCGAACAAACAAGATCACTTCAATCTAGAGCCTTACAATCTAACCAGTTAATGCTGGCTCAATTAATAACATCGATAGGATTTTTCAAATTGAGACATTATGATAATTGTAATTGGACATCTATGTTAATCAATAATCAATAATGAGCTGTTCTTTTCATGCATATTTTTTGCCAATAACTGTAACAGAAGCTCGTTTGGCAGAGTGCACCTGCAAATACTGCCGACATGGGAGGGGGCCTCGCATATATCAATGCACACAGATGCGGGCGTCTGTTTACATAGATATTTCTAAATAATTAGGATGATAGTGTACGGTTGCCTGCACGGAATATTGCAGGTCGGGGTTTCGTACTTCGGTCTGCCATTCATATTTTATAGAAACAAATGTTTCTTTCCCACTCGCTCGTAAAGATTCAGTATTGTGGGAGATTTAGTGTCATCTGATCAATATTACTATCTTCGGAAGGTTCGCCTCACCCTGCTCCGTTGAACCATTAGGGGCACAAACGTGACATGAAGCCTATTTCTTTCATTTATTCATTCATTCATTAATTCACTCGTTCATTCATTCATTCATTCCATCTTTTATGTTAGTTCAGTACATAAATTCCCGCCGCAAAGTGAAATAAATTGTCATGGTTTTATTACATATGTGATATAATATATTGAAACATAATTAGAAACATCATCATTTTGGTATGGATTGCACTATTTTTTTGTGCCCTTATCTTTCAAAAAATTTATAAATTAGAGTTTATGTGTTTCAATGGACCGTCATGCAGCGAAATCAGTCACATAAACTCTATTAGAGTTCACTCATTTCAGTAGACCGTCATGCAGCCAGTCACATAAACTGAATTCGAGCTTACACGTTTCAGTAGATCATCACGCAGCCAGCCATATAAACCCTATTAGAGTGTACACATTTCAGTAGACCGTCATGCAGCCAGTCATATAAACCCTATTAGAGTGTACACATTTCAGTAGACCGTCATGCAGCCAGTCATATAAACCCTATTAGAGTGTACACATTTCAGTAGACCGTCATGCAGCCAGTCATATAAACCCTATTAGAGTGTACACATTTCAGTAGACCGTCACGCAGCCAGTCATATAAACCCTATTAGAGTGCACACATTTCAGTACACCGTCATGCAGCCAGTCATATACACCCTATTAGAGTGTACACATTTCAGTAGACCGTCATGCAGCCAGTCATATAAACCCTATTAGAGTGTACACATTTCAGTAGACCGTCATGCAGCCAGTCATATAAACCCTATTAGAGTGTACACGTTTCAGTAGTCCGTCATGCAGCCAGTCATATAAACCCTATTAGAGTGTACACGTTTCAGTAGTCCGTCATGCAGCCACTCACATAAACTGCATTAGAGTTTACACATTCCAGTAGACGGCATGCAGCCAGTCACATAAACTGCATTAGAGTTTACACGTTTCAGTAGACCGTCATGCAACCAGTCATATAAACTATATTAGAGTTTACACGTTTAAGTAGACGGCATGCAGTGAGACACATTTATAAACTCAACTGGGGCTTACACGTTTCAGTAGCCCGTCATGTAGCCAGATCAGTCACATGGTCTCCCGGGCATAAAATCTCTTAGATTTTACATGTGGGCGATAAATATTACTAAAAATTGCCTTACAATACCACATGAAATAATAATCACAAAATGTATTTGTTAAATCTTTTGATAACAACACATTTAATTACAAAAAAATACTTCTTTGAACCATTGTTATTCATTGTTTTCATCGGGAAAAATATATTTAAGATGCAGCCGACTGATTATTAAGGAACTTGCTTCAAAATCATAGAGTTTGTGGCGCTCTGTAGCCTAGGCACGAATTTTGCCCCAAATTACACTATGGAAAATATTGAAAATAATAATATAGTGTTTCTTAGGGTTATAGAAGTAGCTAAGTAATAGGAAAGCTGTATATTTTTATCCATGCTAGGTTGTATTTTTCTTAGAAAAACTGTGAATATTTTTTTTACGATGAACATTTTATTGGTAAGCTAACCTGATATTTGATTTGAAAGCCACATCAGTCGTGAGGAAATATTATATTATAATACTATTATATGTTGCAGATGTGAAAGAGCTCCTCTGACACAAAGCCTTTGTGATGTCACACTTTGACACAAACCTTCCTGGTCAATGAGGCTGAGTGTAAATAGACAGACAGACAAATAGAAAAGATAAGAATAACTGCTATCGAGAGGTACACGACGCAAATAGAAAGAACTGTTGATATCAACCAATAGAATCTGCTGTATCTGAGATTAACCAATCACAGCAGTCCATTATAATCACCAATTATAGCAACGTATAGGACTAGAGTATGGAGTTGCCTACCAAGATGTATCTGCTCAAAGTGCATCATATATTACTGACTTATATTACTTCGAAATGATATATTTCTGTATTGTTTCTGGGAATGCCTGGTGTATCTCAACAACTGCAACATCGTTGATTAGTGGCTTCTGAGGCTACACAATGAAATACATGGAGCGCTTTCAAGGAATATTCGTGAATAAAGCTGGAGTAAAATTGTAAAGTAATCTTTAGTTGAATATTTGGTCAGCAAATCACGTTGTGTAGTGTGATCACAAGACATCGGGTTAACCAACCACAGGGATCACAACATGTTAGCCAATCACAGCCTGTAGTGTGATCACGTGGCATCATGGTTTATGACATGACAAGAGTAGACACCTGCTGACTACAGTGCGTTGTTCGTGATTGGGTATGTCAAATCCAAAAGTGTGATCACATGACACCATGGCTTACAACTTGACATCAGATACATCAATAGGAACATCTGGCTTTGCAATTTCTTCCTACGTGTCGTCTCCATGGGTCGAGTCAGTCAACGTGTCGTCTCCGTGGAATGAATCCATCTACAATGTGTCGTCACCGTGGAATGACTACATCCAGGATTATAACCAGGACTCCTCCATGGAGGTCCATGGAGGTCCTCCAGACTCCGCACCTCTCCAGCACGTGGCCACCATCCTCAGGATGTACTATCAGCCAGTAGTAGCTGGTCTGGGGGTCCTTATTAACCTGGTAACTATGATGATCCTGTTATACAGACCTCTGAAGATATTATCTTGTAATCAGTACATGTTGGGAGTGCTGATATCTCAGATCATCTACCTAGTCACCCTGGTCAACTCGTCACTCACTGATCACGGATACTCCATTTATACCCTTGGTGGATTCTGCCAGCTGACCACTTTCATACAGAAAGGCGCGTCGTTCATGTGTCTCTGGTGTACAGTGGGCTTATCTGTAGATGGACTGATTCGTGTACGCCATCCTGACCTTGAAGTACATATGTGTACACTCTGGCGTGCACGTATATACATTATATCAGTCTGCGTCATCAGTGTTGTAGTTCATCTAAATACAAGCCTTACTGTGGCATTGTACTATTACCCCCCACCAGATGGCACCCCTATCTGTCATGACCTCCACGACCTTATGAGGATACTGAATATACTTGGGATAGTTAACACGTTCGTCAACTCCTTACTACCCTATACTCTCATGCTAGTGGCCTTTTTATTAATATGCATACGCCTTGCTAAGAATGGATACCAACATCGAATGTACATGCGTAATGTTCGGGAAGAAGAGAGACGCAATCGACCTCTGCCTAGCCATGGCAACGTGGAGTGTGAAGGTCGCCCTCTACGTAACCATGGTGACATGGAGTGTGACGGTCGACCTCTTCGTAACCTAGCGTGTGATGATGATGCCCCACCTGGTGGATTATTTGTGGCCTATTTTACCCTCTATTTACTCTTCAGTCTTCCCATGCAAGGTGTTAACCTCTACCTGAACTTGAGGTATATGGCAGATAATTCTGTACAGAAATCTCACACGGAGTATTTTACAGAGGAGATTGTGAAGGTCATCAGTCACACCACATCACTCACAAGCCTCGTTCTTGTCTTCTTCTACCCCTCCTTCCGGTACAGGTTGCGTCACGTTCTGCGCATGCTCAGACTCTGTCAGTGCTGCCCTCCAGCGGCACACAGTTTGGTCATCACCAAGACGTCACATGACAACCTCTCGCTGCATTCCCGTGAAGGTCACGTGATTCATTCTAAGTCAGACAGCAGTTCTCTGGCGGAAGTTGATTCTGAAGTACGAGAACATCTGGTCTAAGTACGAGATAAATGTAATGTATGAGAACATCTGGTCTAAATACTAGATAAATGTAATATATGAGAACATCTGGTCTAAGTACGAGATAAACGTAATGTACGAGAACATCTGGTCTATGTACGAGATAAACGTAATGTATAAGAACATCTGGTCAAGATACGAGATAAACGTAGTGTACGAGTCTGGTCTAAGTACGAGATAAACTTAATGTATGAGAACATCTGGCCTAAGCGAATCTGACGTAAAAGAACAACTGTTCTTCGAGATAAACGTAAATAAATAACATTAATACAATTACAAGACAAACATGACTGAATTAACGTAATACAATTACAAGATAAACATATCCATATAACCTTAGTACAGTTACAAGATGAACGTGACTAAATAACCTTACTACAATTACAAGAAAAACGTGACTGAATAACCCTACTACAACTACAAGATAAAAGTGAGTAAATAACCTTACTGATATTACAAGATAAACATATCCATGTAAACGTAACACAATTACAAAATGAACATGACTATATAACCTTACTACAATTACAAGATAAACATAACTCTATAAACCTTAATACAATTACAATATATAAGTAACGATATTACAAGATAAACATACATATATAGCCTTGCTACAATCACAATATAAACATACCTATATAATTTACTACAATTACAAGATAAACATACCTATATAACCTTACTACAATAAAAGATAAGTGTAGCTAAATAGCCTTCATACAATTACAATATCAACATAGATAGATGGCCTTAATACAACTACAAGATAAATATTGATGATAAACCTTAAAGCAGCTCCTTGAGATGACATTAATTTTCGTTTTTATTTTTGTAATGAAGTAGTGTATCCCCCAGATCATGAGTTTTTAGATTTTTTGATATATTGTTATCAGCATTTTTATGAATTCGCTTAAAACCAAAACACATTTTTTGTATACCTAAACACTTGCTAAAGGACGGTTGAATGTTCCTACAGCATTGGGCCACATGTTGATGCCGTCGGCCCAGCGTTAGGCAGACAATCAGTGTTGCAGGTGTACCCCTCACCCCTTGTCCTGACTATAAGACACCAATTAGCGGCGATTGCTTTGATCTCACCGTCCAAGACGTGGGAATATGTGATGTAAAGTGCTGTATACTGCTGACTTTTTGTTTACATGGCAATATACGACCTATTATAATAGAACTAATATAACTATTTCACTCTTTTTTCGGTGCTTTAAAATTGTTTTTTGATTTTTTTTGTATTTTTAGTTAAGATCAGTAGGCTATATAGCTTCAAATAAATTAAATTTTCAAAATTGACAAAATTGAAAATGTCTCATTCCACGGGGTCCCTTTAATAATTAAAATGAAAACATAACTAAATAACCTTAATGTCATTACGATATGAACGTAACTACATAAACTACATACAATTTGAAAGAAAGCCTAACTATAGACGTATATAGTACAAAAACTTTTTATTTTACTTATGTAATACTAATACTCACAAATTAGATAAACAATATAACACCAGTTAAGTTTAAATTCCACACCACTTTGAGCTGCTAATGTGACACTGAATGTTTGACGTTATTTTCAGATGTTGGGGAGTTACTCGGTCATTGACGTTTAGATCAAACATAAACCTCATCTTTGATGTTACAATAATGTTATTTTTCATTTACGGAGGATAAACTTCAAGCTCCTGCATCTGATCTTCCATGGCGGCCCTCCTGGTGAAAACTTGATATACGCCCCGTCTTGGCATCTCAATTAGCAATTAAAATGGGTAATAACATATTATTATGTCAGAACAGATGTTGAACTTTTGTTATTAAGTATACAGAATTACTTTTACAAATGTTGGGTACTGGATATAGAATACTAATATTCGAATAAAAAGTATTGCCAAAGATTGAATAGAAACAGGTTCACGAATGGATAACCATTGGCAAGGACTAGATGTAGGCTTATATTCAAAGGAATATATGGAAACTGGCATCTATCGTCATTCAAACAAAAAAACGAGTGTGATATAGGCTGATACCGATATACGTCTCGTAGTGAAAACCACATAATAATAAAACACTTCGACCGTATGCTAGTTATTGTGCTCATTTGATTGCTGCATCGTTGTTCCACACTTTATTTGTTTGACATCTGACCTTTCCTGAACCCTTACAGCACGGGTATCGACTTTAAACGACGTCAGATTCAGACGACGAAAGTCGATCTCCGCACTGAAAAAGTAAAAAAATTATAAATGTCGTAGACCCATAACATAGGTATTCAAATGAAGCGGAAAGAGCTAACATTTATGATGATTTCAAATTGAAGATAATCCTTTTATCTCTTGGTTTAATCCTTTTATCTCTTGGTTTATATAAATATACGTCAGCTCTTTAAGGGCTAAGAGTGTGAACTTTCCGGAACATTTCGTATCTAAAGTGTTTAATACATTGTCCTGTTTCAACACCCCAACAAACAGGAGGCGCTGACCAAATACTGGTGTAATATTGCACAGCATTGTGCCAGCATCGGGATAACGATTCGTCTTGACTGGTATGCCAATGCTTATCAATTCGTTTGTTTTCTTGTCTTGTGTGAACATTAAACCTACCAACCAGTTTGCACCACCTGCTGGTTTATATTGTGTGGAGGGCTGGTGTTAAGTTAATATGGAGTATGTGTGAGACAGATAATGAAAGGAAAGTAGGTGGGTCGTTATGCTTTACCGAAGCAAAATATTTGCGTTATGGCAAATACCGCTCCTGCATTCGTGCCGTTGTATTGGGTGCCCTAATTATATTAATGGTGTGATATATTAAATTCGCCTCTGTGTGAGAAAATCAGTTGAATCTGTACCAGATAGGGGGTGTACCTGTAAGCTCGTGCGTGATAGGCATCAGGCGTAACCACCACAACATGCTCCCGCCTGGCGTCTGTGGAGGATAATCTGTTCTGAGGGCTGTCAGTGGAAGATTAGAGAGATAGATTCGTTACGAGATGAGGAGAGAGGTTTTACATTAATTAACCTTTTCACTTCCATACATGACGGAAATTTCCGTCGTCATTCGTCAATGAGCGTAGCAATAAAATGACACAAATTTTCGTCAAATATATACTACATTTATGTATTTTTCGTCATTTGAAGCTGGAAATTGCGTTAGCAATTCCAGCTTCAAATGACGAAAAATAGAGCTCCTACACCAGTATATCTGGATCCTGGTATGCACCTCGGCCTGGAAGTCAAAGGGTTAAGAGATTAACACCAGCAAATAGGAGGAGTTGACCCAATAATGATTTAATGCTGGTCCAATTCCACCGAAAGTGGCCCCACATTAAATCAACATTGGGCCATGTTCATGTTTGACAGGGCGTGGGGGGGGGGGGGGGAGGGCATGATGCGGCTGCAGCTCTGAGATGATGATTCAGACACGATATGAGAAAATGACATTGAATTATGGAAATATGAGATAATAATCCTTTAATTATCCTGTGATAATTACACAATAGGCCTGTAGGTGTCATGGGAAAAAATGGAAATGAGTGAGTGAGTGAGTGAGTGAGTGAGTGAGTGAGTGAGTGAGTGAGTGAGTGAGTGAGTGAGTGAGTGAGTGAGTGAGTGAGTGAACATCAATCATATGTAGATGTAAACATGGTAAACACAGATGTGTGAGTGCATTACGATCTTCTAAGAATGTTTACATTTGACTTAATCTTACGCAGTGTTGGGAGTTGTATGGTTTTATACACACCAACCTACAGGAGATGTTGATCCAATGCTATTTTAATGTTGGTCCACCGTCTTAGACGCTGGGCCAACATTAAAACCACATTGTGTTAGCGTATCATGTTTACCAACACGTAAATATCGGAGACTCTGATGATGGGAACTTCTCAGAATGTTGACGTTTAACCAAATCCTTCAGAGTGTGGCGAGGTGTGCGATCTCACAGAACAAACGCAAGGTCTATGGCAACACACACAAGGAGAGGATCCAACCAATGCCAGTGCAATGTTAGACCGGCGTCACAGACGCTGGACCAGCGTTGGTTCATTTCTTTGTGTTTCTGGCTACAGGAGGCTGAAGGTCTATGGCAGATTGATGTGGCCCAATGCTGGACCAACGTATGTGACAGACTCTGAACCAAACATCCGCCATCCGCTAATGGGGCGTGTTAAAGGACACCTAGTGTGGATGATTGACACTAAACACAGCTCTCGCATCTCGTTTTCTGTGAGACTTCAACAATAACACGCCCTGCACCCAGAGCTGTGCTGAGATAGGTTTTGATCTCGCTATAATACTGTGACTGACAGCCGTATAGGAATGAATGGATATTGCTTCACGTCACTTTCTGCACAATCATGGCTGTATCGCGACTGAAGGAAGCCCTAAGTCGGGACTATGGCCTACTCTTATCAAATGATTTCCAGTGTTCTTTATAGTGTACAGTATCATAGACAGCACTGCACACTCCATGCCTTTCAACAATCTGGAGCACTGCATATTCACGACCTCAATGGGCAAACACTCCCAATCAGCTGGGATGTGAACCCACTACCTTTGAGTTTCGAGCCACACCGGGATCGAATGATCCGTCGGGGCCGACCAGGCACCGTATAGCATGGTAGTGGATATTGCGCTATACAGTCCTCATACTCATAGTATTATAGTATTAATACTCCTTACACATTATGTGTTTTGCCGCAGTCTTATACGTCCAGATAGAACGTGTGAATACCTGAAATGTGTAAGGAATTAACTTCGATACACTGGTCTCAACTTTAATTTGCTGAAGCCGCCATTAACGTGATCGCCTAGTCACATCAAGAAGGGAGAAACAATACTGTTTCGCTGAAAGCCTACACGGGAACAGCGGGGTTCGAACCCGGGATGCATGCATGGCAGTCAGGCGCTCTAGCCATTGCACCACGTCCCCTTCTCCAAACTAAAATGAGGTTTCACCTCCCTTTATAAGTCCAGTCTGGTGGTCCCTACCTCAGGTCAAAGGTCTACCTTGGTGTGCTATGTGCCTCCACGTCTAAGTGTATGTGATGATCTACTGTGGAGATAAATTGCCTTACAATAGTCAGTCGTCTCTGACATGATTCGCCTTTTAGATCAGACTGACCCTAGCTTTTAAGGTCACCGTGTTTTTTGTACTCTATTTTTTACACAATGCAGTTCATAGATCCTTTGGCAGGTAGAAATGCTGACCAAATGTTTAATTTATAGCTCAGTAAACAGGACGCCTCGAACCGATGTCTGATTAATGTTGGGCCAGTGTCACAGACACATTAATGGGTGGATGTGCCGTATAGGTGGCTTTTGTCATTTTCCCAGCCATGCTCAAGTCTAGCCCCAGTGGCTGAAACAGGTTTCCACAGATTGACCGCGT